>JAPZIH010000949.1:0-45000 GCA_027410445.1 Discoglossus pictus
CTCTGTCTCTCTCAGCACTCTTTCCCCTCCTCTGTCTCTCTCAGCACTCTCTCCCCTCCCCTGTCTCTCTCAGCACTCTCTCCCCTCCTCTGTCTCTCTCAGCACTCTCTCTCCTCCTCTGTCTCTCTCAGCACTCTCTCCCCTACTCACTGTCTCTCTCAGCACTCTCTCCCCTCCCCTGTCTCTCTCAGCACTCTCTCCCCTCCTCTGTCTCTCTCAGCACTCTCTCCCCTCCCCTGTCTCTCTCAGCACTCTCTCCCCTCCTCTGTCTCTCTCAGCACTCTCTCCCCCTCCTCTGTCTGTCTCTGTCTCTCCCCTCCTCTGTCTCTCTCAGCACTCTCTCCCCTCCTCTGTCTCTCCCCTCCTCTGTCTGTCTCTGTCTCTCCCCTCCTCTGTCTCTCTCAGCACTCTCTCCCCTCCTCTGTCTCTCTCAGCACACTCTCCCCTCCCTTGTCTCTCTCAGCACTCTCTCTCCTCCTCTGTCTCTCTCAGCACTCTCTCTCCTCCTCTGTCTCTCTCAGCACTCTCTCCCCTCCTCTGTCTGTCTCTCCCCTCCTCTGTCTCTCTCAGCACTCTCTCCCCTCCTCTGTCTCTCTCAGCACTCTCTCCCCTCCTCTGTCTCTGTCTCTCCCCTCTTCTGTCTCTCTCAGCACTCTCTCCCCTCCTCTGTCTCTCTCAGCACTCTCTCCCCTCCTCTCTCTCTCAGCACTCTCTCCCCTCCTGTCTCTCTCAGCACTCTCTCCTCTGTCTCTCATAGCACTCTCTCCCCTCCTGTCTCTCTCAGCACTCTCTCCCCTCCTGTCTCTCTCAGCACTCTCTCCCCTCCTCTGTCTCTCTCCTGTCTCTCTCAGCACTCTCTCCCCTCCTCTGTCTCTCAGCACTCTCTCCCCTCCTGTCTCTCTCAGCACTCTCTCCCCCCTGTCTCTCAGCACTCTCTCTACTCCTCTATCTCTCTCAGCACTCTCTCCCCTCCCCTCTGTCTCTCAGCACTCTCTCCCCTCCTCTGTCTCTCTCAGCACTTTCTCCCCTCCTCTGTCTCTCAGCACTCTCTCCCCTCCTCATTCTCTCTCAGCACTCTCTCCCCTCCTCTGTCTCTCTCAGCACTCTCTCCCCTCCTGTCTCTCTCAACACTCTCTCTACTCCTCTATCTCGCTTAGCACTCTTTCCCCTCTTCTGTCTCTCTCAGCACTCTCTCCCCTCCTCTGTCTCTCTCAGCACTCTCTCCCCTCCCCGGTCTCTCTCAGCACTCTCTCCCCTCCTCTGTCTCTCTCAGCACTCTCTCCCCTCCCCTGTCTCTCTCAGCATTCTCTCCCCTCCTCTGTCTCTCTCAGCACTCTCTCCCCTCCCCTGTCTCTCTCAGCACTCTCTCCCCTCCTCTTTCTCTCTCAGCACTCTCTCCCCTCCTCTGTCTCTCTCAGCACTCTCTCCCCCTCCCCTGTCTCTCTCAGCACTCTCTCCCCTCCTCTGTCTCTCTCAGCACTCTCTCCTCTCCTCTGTCTCTCTCAGCACTCTCTCCCCTCCTCTGTCTCTCTCAGCACTCTCTCCCCTCCTGTCTCTCTCAGCACTCTCTCCCCTCCTCTGTCTCTCTCAGCACTCTCATCCCTCCTCTGTCTCTCTCAGCACTCTCTCCCCTCCTCTGTCTCTCTCAGGACTCTCTCCCCTCCTCTGTCTCTCTCAGCACTCTCTCCCCTCCTCTGTCTCTCTCAGCAATCTCTCCTCTCCTCTGTCTCTCTCAGCACTCTCTCCCCTCCTCTGTCTCTCTCAGCACTCTCTCCCCTCTCCTGTCTCTCTCAGCACTCTCTCCCCTCCTCTGTCTCTCTCAGCACTCTCTCCCCTCCTCTGTCTCTCTCAGCACTCTCTCCCCTCCTCTGTCTCTCTCAGCACTCTCTCCCCTCCTCTCTCTCTCAGCACTCTCTCCCCTCCTGTCTCTCTCAGCACTCTCTCCCCTCCTGTGTCTCTCTCAGCACACTCTTCTCTCCTCAGCCTCTTTCAGCACTCTCTCCCCTCTCCTGTCTCTCTCAGCACTCACTCCCCTCCTGTGTCTCTCTCAGCACTCTCTCCCCTCCTCTGTCTCTCTCCCCTCTCCTGTCTCTCTCAGCACTCTCTCCCCTCCTCTGTCTCTCAGCACTCTCTCCCCTCCTGTCTCTCTCTCAGCACTCTCCCCCCTCCTCTGTCTCTCTCAGCACTCTCTCCCCTCCCCTGTCACTCAGCACTCTCTCCCCTCCTCTGTCTCTCTCAGCACTCTCTCCCCTCCTCTGTCTCTCAGCACTCTCTCCCCTCCTCTGTCTCTCAGCACTCTCTCCCCTCCTCTGTCTCTCAGTACTCTCTCCCCTCCTTTGTCTCTCAGCACTCTCTCCCCTCCTCTGTCTCTCAGCACTCTCTCCCCTCCTCTGTCTCTCTCAGCACTCTCTCCCCTCCTGTCTCTCTCAGCACTCTCTCCCCTCCTGTCTCTCTCAGCACTCTCTCCCCTCCTCTGTCTCTCTCAGCACTCTCTCCCCTCCTCTGTCTCTCAGCACTCTCTCCCCTCCTGTCTCTCTCAGCACTCTCTCCCCCCTGTCTCTCTCAGCACTCTCTCTACTCCTCTATCTCTCTCAGCACTCTCTCCCCTCCCCTCTGTCTCTCAGCACTCTCTCCCCTCCTCTGTCTCTCTCAGCACTCTCTCCCCTCCTCTGTCTCTCAGCACTCTCTCCCCTCCTCTGTCTCTCTCAGCACTCTCTCCCCTCCTCTGTCTCTCTCAGCACTCTCTCCCCTCCTGTCTCTCTCAGCACTCTCTCTACTCCTCTATCTCGCTTAGCACTTTTTCCCCTCTTCTGTCTCTCTCAGCACTCTCTCCCCTCCTCTGTCTCTCTCAGCACTCTCTCCCCTCCCCGGTCTCTCTCAGCACTCTCTCCCCTCCTCTGTCTCTCTCAGCACTCTCTCCCCTCCCCTGTCTCTCTCAGCATTCTCTCCCCTCCTCTGTCTCTCTCAGCACTCTCTCCCCTCCCCTGTCTCTCTCAGCACTCTCTCCCCTCCTCTTTCTCTCTCAGCACTCTCTCCCCTCCTCTGTCTCTCTCAGCACTCTCTCCCCTCCCCTGTCTCTCTCAGCACTCTCTCCCCTCCTCTGTCTCTATCAGCACTCTCTCCTCTCCTCTGTCTCTCTCAGCACTCTCTCCCCTCCTCTGTCTCTCTCAGCACTCTCTCCCCTCCTGTCTCTCTCAGCACTCTCTCCCCTCCTCTGTCTCTCTCAGCACTCTCTCCCCTCCTCTGTCTCTCTCAGCACTCTCTCCCCTCCTCTGTCTCTCTCAGGACTCTCTCCCCTCCTCTGTCTCTCTCAGCACTCTCTCCCCTCCTCTGTCTCTCTCAGCAATCTCTCCTCTCCTCTGTCTCTCTCAGCACTCTCTCCCCTCCTCTGTCTCTCTCAGCACTCTCTCCCCTCTCCTGTCTCTCTCAGCACTCTCTCCCCTCCTCTGTCTCTCTCAGCACTCTCTCCCCTCCTCTGTCTCTCTCAGCACTCTCTCCCCTCCTCTGTCTCTCTCAGCACTCTCTCACCTCCTCTGTCTCTCTCAGCACTCTCTCCCCTCCTCTCTCTCTCAGCACTCTCTCCCCTCCTGTCTCTCTCAGCACTCTCTCCCCTCCTGTCTCTCTCAGCACTCTCTCCCCTCCTGTGTCTCTCTCAGCACACTCTTCTCTCCTCAGCCTCTTTCAGCACTCTCTCCCCTCTCCTGTCTCTCTCAGCACTCACTCCCCTCCTATGTCTCTCTCAGCACTCTCTCCCCTCCTCTGTCTCTCAGCACTCTCTCCCCTCCTCTGTCTCTCTCAGCACTCTCTCCCCTCCTCTGTCTCTCAGCACTCTCTCCCCTCCTCTGTCTCTCAGCACTCTCTCCCCTCCTTTGTCTCTCAGCACTCTCTCCCCTCCTCTGTCTCTCAGCACTCTCTCCCCTCCTCTGTCTCTCTCAGCACTCTCTCCCCTCCTGTCTCTCTCAGCACTCTCTCCCCTCCTCTGTCTCTCTCCTGTCTCTCTCAGCACTCTCTCCCCTCCTCTGTCTCTCAGCACTCTCTCCCCTCCTGTCTCTCTCAGCACTCTCTCCCCCCTGTCTCTCTCAGCACTCTCTCTACTCCTCTATCTCTCTCAGCACTCTCTCCCTTCCCCTCTGTCTCTCAGCACTCTCTCCCCTCCTCTGTCTCTCTCAGCACTCTCTCCCCTCCTCTGTCTCTCAGCACTCTCTCCCCTCCTCTGTCTCTCTCAGCACTCTCTCCCCTCCTCTGTCTCTCTCAGCACTCTCTCCCCTCCTGTCTCTCTCAGCACTCTCTCTACTCCTCTATCTCGCTTAGCACTCTTTCCCCTCTTCTGTCTCTCTCAGCACTCTCTCCCCTCCTCTGTCTCTCTCAGCACTCTCTCCCCTCCCCGGTCTCTCTCAGCACTCTCTCCCCTCCTCTGTCTCTCTCAGCACTCTCTCCCCTCCCCTGTCTCTCTCAGCACTCTCTCCCCTCCTCTGTCTCTCTCAGCACTCTCTCCCCTCCCCTGTCTCTCTCAGCACTCTCTCCCCTCCTCTTTCTCTCTCAGCACTCTCTCCCCTCCTCTGTCTCTCTCAGCACTCTCTCCCCTCCCCTGTCTCTCTCAGCACTCTCTCCCCTCCTCTGTCTCTATCAGCACTCTCTCCTCTCCTCTGTCTCTCTCAGCACTCTCTCCCCTCCTCTGTCTCTCTCAGCACTCTCTCCCCTCCTGTCTCTCTCAGCACTCTCTCCCCTCCTCTGTCTCTCTCAGCACTCTCTCCCCTCCTCTGTCTCTCTCAGCACTCTCTCCCCTCCTCTGTCTCTCTCAGGACTCTCTCCCCTCCTCTGTCTCTCTCAGCACTCTCTCCCCTCCTCTGTCTCTCTCAGCAATCTCTCCTCTCCTCTGTCTCTCTCAGCACTCTCTCCCCTCCTCTGTCTCTCTCAGCACTCTCTCCCCTCTCCTGTCTCTCTCAGCACTCTCTCCCCTCCTCTGTCTCTCTCAGCACTCTCTCCCCTCCTCTGTCTCTCTCAGCACTCTCTCCCCTCCTCTGTCTCTCTCAGCACTCTCTCCCCTCCTCTCTCTCTCAGCACTCTCTCCCCTCCTGTCTCTCTCAGCACTCTCTCCCCTCCTGTGTCTCTCTCAGCACACTCTTCTCTCCTCAGCCTCTTTCAGCACTCTCTCACCTCTCCTGTCTCTCTCAGCACTCACTCCCCTCCTGTGTCTCTCTCAGCACTCTCTCCCCTCCTCTGTCTCTCTCCCCTCTCCTGTCTCTCTCAGCACTCTCTCCCCTCCTCTGTCTCTCAGCACTCTCTCCCCTCCTGTCTCTCTCTCAGCACTCTCCCCCCTCCTCTGTCTCTCTCAGCACTCTCTCCCCTCCCCTGTCTCTCAGCACTCTCTCCCCTCCTCTGTCTCTCTTAGCACTCTCTCCCCTCCTCTGTCTCTCAGCACTCTCTCCCCTCCTCTGTCTCTCTCAGCACTCTCTCCCCTCCTCTGTCTCTCAGCACTCTCTCCCCTCCTCTGTCTCTCAGCACTCTCTCCCCTTCTTTGTCTCTCAGCACTCTCTCCCCTCCTCTGTCTCTCTCAGCACTCTCTCCCCTCCTCTGTCTCTCAGCACTCTCTCCCCTCCTCTGTCTCTCAGCACTCTCTCCCCTTCTTTGTCTCTCAGCACTCTCTCCCCTCCTCTGTCTCTCTCAGCACTCTCTCCCCTCCTCTGTCTCTCTCAGCACTCTCTCCCCTCCTGTCTCTCTCAGCACTCTCTCTACTCCTCTATCTCGCTTAGCACTCTTTCCCCTCTTCTGTCTCTCTCAGCACTCTCTCCCCTCCTCTGTCTCTCTCAGCACTCTCTCCCCTCCCCGGTCTCTCTCAGCACTCTCTCCCCTCCTCTGTCTCTCTCAGCACTCTCTCCCCTCCCCTGTCTCTCTCAGCATTCTCTCCCCTCCTCTGTCTCTCTCAGCACTCTCTCCCCTCCCCTGTCTCTCTCAGCACTCTCTCCCCTCCTCTTTCTCTCTCAGCACTCTCTCCCCTCCTCTGTCTCTCTCAGCACTCTCTCCCCTCCCCTGTCTCTCTCAGCACTCTCTCCCCTCCTCTGTCTCTCTCAGCACTCTCTCCCCTCCCCTGTCTCTCTCAGCACTCTCTCCCCTCCTCTGTCTCTCTCAGCACTCTCTCCCCTCCTCTGTCTGTCTCTGTCTCTCCCCTCCTCTGTCTCTCTCAGCACTCTCTCCCCTCCTCTGTCTCTCCCCTCCTCTGTCTGTCTCTGTCTCTCCCCTCCTCTGTCTCTCTCAGCACTCTCTCCCCTCCTCTGTCTCTATCAGCACACTCTCCCCTCTCTTGTCTCTCTCAGCACTCTCTCTCCTCCTCTGTCTCTCTCAGCACTCTCTCTCCTCCTGTCTCTCTCAGCACTCTCTCCCCTCCTCTGTCTCTCTCAGCACTCTCTCCCCTCCTCTGTCTCTCCCCTCCTCTGTCTGTCTCTGTCTCTCCCCTCTTCTGTCTCTCTCAGCACTCTCTCCCCTCCTCTGTCTCTGTCTCTCCCCTCTTCTGTCTCTCTCAGCACTCTCTCCCCTCCTCTGTCTCTCTCTGCACTCTCTCCCCTCCTCTGTCTCTCCCCTCCTCTGTCTCTCCCCTCTTCTGTCTCTCTCAGCACTCTCTCCCCTCTGTCTCTCTCTGCACTCTCTCCACTCCTCTGTCTCTCCCCTCTTCTGTCTCTCTCAGCACTCTCTCCCCTCTTCTGTCTCTCCCCTCCTCTGTCTGTCTCTGTCTCTCCCCTCCTCTGTCTCTCTCAGCACACTCTCCCCTCCCTTGTCTCTCTCAGCACTCTCTCTCCTCCTCTGTCTCTCTCAGCACTCTCTCCCCTCCTCACTCTCTCTCAGCACTCTCTCCCCTCCCCTGTCTCTCTCAGCACTCTCTCCCCTCCTCTGTCTCTCTCAGCACTCTCTCCCCTCCCCTGTCTCTCTCAGCACTCTCTCCCCTCCTCTGTCTCTCTCAGCACTCTCTCCCCTCCTCTGTCTGTCTCTGTCTCTCCCCTCCTCTGTCTCTCTCAGTACTCTCTCCCCTCCTCTGTCTCTCCCCTCCTCTGTCTGTCTCTCCCCTCCTCTGTCTCTCTCAGCACTCTCTCCCCTCCTCTGTCTCTCAGCACACTCTCCCCTCCCTTGTCTCTCTCAGCACTCTCTCCCCTCCTCTGTCTCTCTCAGCACTCTCTCTCCTCCTCTGTCTCTCTCCTCCTCTGTCTCTCTCAGCACTCTCTCCCCTCTGTCTGTCTCTGTCTCTCCCCTCCTCTGTCTCTCTCAGCACTCTCTCCCCTCCTCTGTCTCTCCCCTCCTCTGTCTGTCTCTCCCCTCTTCTGTCTCTCTCAGCACTCTCTCCCCTCCTCTGTCTCTCTCAGCACTCTCTCTCCTCCTCTGTCTCTCTCAGCACTCTCTCTCCTCCTCTGTCTCTCTCGGCACTCTCTCCCCTCCTCTGTCTCTCTCAGCACTCTCTCCCCTCCTCTGTCTCTCTCAGCACTCTCTCCCCTCCTCTGTCTCTCTCAGCACTCTCTCCCCTCCTCTGTCTCTCCCCTCCTCTGTCTGTCTCTCCCCTCTTCTGTCTCTCTCAGCACTCTCTCCCCTCCTCTGTCTCTCTCAGCACTCTCTCTCCTCCTTTGTCTCTCTCAGCACTCTCTCCCCTCCCCTGTCTCTCTCAGCCCTCTCTCCTCCTCTGTCTCTCTCAGCACTCTCTCCCCTCCTCTATCTCTCTCAGCACTCTCTCCCCTCCTCTGTCTGTCTCAGCACTCTCTCCCCTCCTCTGTCTCTCTCAGCACTCTCCCCCCTCCTCTGGCATTCACAGCACTCTCTCCCCTCCTCTGTCTCTCTCAGCACTCTCTCCCCTCCCCTGTCTCTCAGCACTCTCTCCCCTCCTCTGTCTCTCTCAGCACTCTCTCCTATCCTCTGGCTCTCTCAGCACTCTCTCCCCTCCCCTGTCTCTCTCAGCACCCTCTCCCCTCCTCTGTCTCTCTCAGCACTCTCTCCCCTCCTCTGTCTCTCTCAGCACTCTCTCCCCTCCCCTGTCTCTCTCAGCACTCTCTCCCCTCCTCTGTCTCTCTCAGCACTCTCTCCCCTCCTCTGTCTGTCTCTGTCTCTCCCCTCCTCTGTCTCTCTCAGCACTCTCTCCCCTCCTCTGTCTCTCCCCTCCTCTGTCTGTCTCTCCCCTCCTCTGTCTCTCTCAGCACTCTCTCCCCTCCTCTGTCTCTCAGCACACTCTCCCATCCCTTGTCTCTCTCAGCACTCTCTCCCCTCCTCTGTCTCTCTCAGCACTCTCTCTCCTCCTCTGTCTCTCTTCTCCTCTGTCTCTCTCAGCACTCTCTCCCCTCTGTCTGTCTCTGTCTCTCCCCTCCTCTGTCTCTCTCAGCACTCTCTCCCCTCCTCTGTCTCTCCCCTCCTCTGTCTGTCTCTCCCCTCTTCTGTCTCTCTCAGCACTCTCTCCCCTCCTCTGTCTCTCTCAGCACTCTCTCTCCTCCTCTGTCTCTCTCAGCACTCTCTCTCCTCCTCTGTCTCTCTCAGCACTCTCTCCCCTCCTCTGTCTCTCTCAGCACTCTCTCCCCTCCTCTGTCTCTCTCAGCACTCTCTCCCCTCCTCTGTCTCTCTCAGCACTCTCTCCCCTCCTCTGTCTCTCCCCTCCTCTGTCTGTCTCTCCCCTCTTCTGTCTCTCTCAGCACTCTCTCCCCTCCTCTGTCTCTCTCAGCACTCTCTCTCCTCCTCTGTCTCTCTCAGCACTCTCTCCCCTCCCCTGTCTCTCTCAGCCCTCTCTCCTCCTCTGTCTCTCTCAGCACTCTTTCCCCTCCTCTATCTCTCTCAGCACTCTCTCCCCTCCTCTGTCTGTCTCAGCACTCTCTCCCCTCCTCTGTCTCTCTCAGCACTCTCCCCCCTCCTCTGGCATTCACAGCACTCTCTCCCCTCCTCTGTCTCTCTCAGCACTCTCTCCCCTCCCCTGTCTCTCAGCACTCTCTCCCCTCCTCTGTCTCTCTCAGCACTCTCTCCCCTCCTCTGGCTCTCTCAGCACTCTCTCCCCTCCCCTGTCTCTCTCAGCACCCTCTCCCCTCCTCTGTCTCTCTCAGCACTCTCTCCCCTCCCCTGTCTCTCTCAGCACTCTCTCCCCTCCCCTGTCTCTCTCAGCACTCTCTCCCCTCCTCTGTCTGTCTCTGTCTCTCCCCTCCTCTGTCTCTCTCAGCACTCTCTCCCCTCCTCTGTCTCTCCCCTCCCCTGTCTGTCTCTGTCTCTCCCCTCCTCTGTCTCTCTCAGCACTCTCTCCCCTCCTCTGTCTCTCTCAGCACACTCTCCCCTCCCTTGTCTCTCTCAGCACTCTCTCTCCTCCTCTGTCTCTCTCAGCACTCTCTCTCCTCCTCTGTCTCTCTCAGCACTCTCTCCCCTCCTCTGTCTGTCTCTGTCTCTCCCCTCCTCTGTCTCTCTCAGCACTCTCTCCCCTCCTCTGTCTCTCCCCTCCTCTGTCTGTCTCTGTCTCTCCCCTCCTCTGTCTCTCTCAGCACTCTCTCCCCTCCTCTGTCTCTCTGAGCACTCTCTCCCCTCCTCTCTCTCTCAGCACTCTCTCTCATCCTCTGTCTCTCTCAGCACTCTCTCCCCTCCTCTGTCTCTCAGCACTCTCTCCCCTCCTCTGTCTCTCTCAGCACTCTCTCCCCTCCTCTGTCTCTCTCAGCACTCTTTCCCCTCCTCTGTCTCTCTCAGCACTCTCTCCCCTCCCCTGTCTCTCTCAGCACTCTCTCCCCTCCTCTGGCTCTCTCAGCACTCTCTCTCCTCCTCTGTCTCTCTCAGCACTCTCTCCCCTCCTCACTCTCTCTCTCAGCACTCTCTCCCCTCCCCTGTCTCTCTCAGCACTCTCTCCCCTCCTCTGTCTCTCTCAGCACTCTCTCCCCTCCCCTGTCTCTCTCAGCACTCTCTCCCCTCCTCTGTCTCTCTCAGCACTCTCTCCCCTCCTCTGTCTGTCTCTGTCTCTCCCCTCCTCTGTCTCTCTCAGCACTCTCTCCCCTCCTCTGTCTCTCCCCTCCTCTGTCTGTCTCTGTCTCTCCCCTCCTCTGTCTCTCTCAGCACTCTCTCCCCTCCTCTGTCTCTCTCAGCACACTCTCCCCTCCCTTGTCTCTCTCAGCACTCTCTCTCCTCCTCTGTCTCTCTCAGCACTCTCTCTCCTCCTCTGTCTCTCTCAGCACTCTCTCCCCTCCTCTGTCTGTCTCTCCCCTCCTCTGTCTCTCTCAGCACTCTCTCCCCTCCTCTGTCTCTCTCAGCACTCTCTCCCCTCCTCTGTCTCTGTCTCTCCCCTCTTCTTTCTCTCTCAGCACTCTCTCCCCTCCTCTGTCTGTCTCTCCCCTCCTCTGTCTCTCTCAGCACTCTCTCCCCTCCTCTGTCTCTCCCCTCTTCTGTCTCTCTCAGCACTCTCTCCCCTCCTCTGTCTCTCCCCTCTTCTTTCTCTCTCAGCACTCTCTCCCCTCCTCTGTCTCTCTCTGCACTCTCTCCCCTCCTCTGTCTCTCCCCTCCTCTGTCTCTCCCCTCTTCTGTCTCTCTCAGCACTCTCTCCCCTCCTCTGTCTCTCTCTGCACTCTCTCCCCTCCTCTGTCTCTCCCCTCCTCTGTCTGTCTCTCCCCTCTTCTTTCTCTCTCAGCACTCTCTCCCCTCCTCTGTCTCTCTCTGCACTCTCTCCCCTCCTCTGTCTGTCTCTCCCCTCTTCTGTCTCTCTAAGCACTCTCTCCCCTCCTCTGTCTCTCCCCTCCTCTGTCTGTCTCTGTCTCTCCCCTCCTCTGTCTCTCTCAGCACACTCTCCCCTCCCTTGTCTCTCTTAGCACTCTCTCTCCTCCTCTGTCTCTCTCAGCACTCTCTCCCCTCCTCTGTCTGTCTCTGTCTCTCTCAGCACTCTCTCCCCTCCTCTGTCTCTCCCCTCCTCTGTCTGTCTCTGTCTCTCCCCTCCTCTGTCTCTCTCAGCACTCTCTCCCCTCCTCTGTCTCTCTCAGCACTCTCTCCCCTCCTCTGTCTCTCTCCCCTCTCCTGTCTCTCTCAGCACTCTCTCCCCTCCTCTGTCTCTCTCAGCACTCTCTCCCCTCCCCTGTCTCTCTCAGCACTCTCTCCCCTCCTTTGTCTCTCAGCACTCTCTCCCATCCTCTTTCTCTCTCAGCACTCTCTCTCCTCCTCTGTCTCTCTCAGCACACTCTCCCCTCCCTTGTCTCTCTCAGCACTCTCTCTCCTCCTCTGTCTCTCTCAGCACTCTCTCTCCTCCTCTGTCTCTCTCAGCACTCTCTCCCCTCCTCTGTCTCTCTCAGCACTCTCTCCCCTCCTCTGTCTCTCCCCTCCTCTGTCTGTCTCTGTCTCTCCCCTCTTCTGTCTCTCTCAACACTCTCTCCCCTCCTCTGTCTCTCCCCTCTTCTGTCTCTCTCAGCACTCTCTCCCCTCCTCTGTCTCTCTCTGCACTCTCTCCGCTCCTCTGTCTCTCCCCTCCTCTGTCTCTCCCCTCTTCTGTCTCTCTCAGCACTCTCTCCCCTCCTCTGTCTCTCTCTGCACTCTCTCCCCTCCTCTGTCTCTCCCCTCTTCTGTCTCTCTCAGCACTCTCTCCCCTCCTCTGTCTGTCTCTGTCTCTCCCCTCCTCTGTCTCTCTCAGCACACTCTCCCCTCCCTTGTCTCTCTCAGCACTCTCTCTCCTCCTCTGTCTCTCTCAGCACTCTCTCCCCTCCTCACTCTCTCTCAGCACTCTCTCCCCTCCCCTGTCTCTCTCAGCACTCTCTCCCCTCCTCTGTCTCTCTCAGCACTCTCTCCCCTCCCCTGTCTCTCTCAGCACTCTCTCCCCTCCTCTGTCTCTCTCAGCACTCTCTCCCCTCCTCTGTCTGTCTCTGTCTCTCCCCTCCTCTGTCTCTCTCAGCACTCTCTCCCCTCCTCTGTCTCTCCCCTCCTCTGTCTGTCTCTGTCTCTCCCCTCCTCTGTCTCTCTCAGCACTCTCTCCCCTCCTCTGTCTCTCAGCACACTCTCCCCTCCCTTGTCTCTCTCAGCACTCTCTCAGCACTCTCTCTCCTCCTCTGTCTCTCTCAGCACTCTCTCTCCTCCTCTGTCTCTCTCAGCACTCTCTCCCCTCCTCTGTCTGTCTCTGTCTCTCCCCTCCTCTGTCTCTCTCAGCACTCTCTCCCCTCCTCTGTCTCTCCCCTCCTCTGTCTGTCTCTCCCCTCTTCTGTCTCTCTCAGCACTCTCTCCCCTCCTCTGTCTCTCTCAGCACTCTCTCTCCTCCTCTGTCTCTCTCAGCACTCTCTCTCCTCCTCTGTCTCTCTCAGCACTCTCTCCCCTCCTCTGTCTCTCCCCTCTTCTGTCTCTCTCAGCACTCTCTCCCCTCCTCTGTCTCTCTCTGCACTCTCTCCCCTCCTCTGTCTTTCTCTGTCTCTCCCCTCCTCTGTCTCTCTCAGCACACTCTCCCCTCCCTTGTCTCTCTCAGCACTCTCTCTCCTCCTCTGTCTCTCTCAGCACTCTCTCCCCTCCTCTGTCTGTCTCTCCCCTCCTCTGTCTCTCTCAGCACTCTCTCCCCTCCTCTGTCTCTCCCCTCCTCTGTCTGTCTCTGTCTCTCCTCTGTCTCTCTCAGCACTCTCTCCCCTCCTCTGTCTCTCTCAGCACTCTCTCCCCTCTTCTGTCTCTCTCCCCTCTCCTGTCTCTCTCAGCACTCTCTCCCCTCCTCTGTCTCTCTCAGCACTCTCTCCCCTCCCCTGTCTCTCTCAGCACTCTCTCCCCTCCTTTGTCTCTCAGCACTCTCTCCCATCCTCTTTCTCTCTCAGCACTCTCTCTCCTCCTCTGTCTCTCTCAGCACTCTCTCCCCTCCTCACTCTCTCTCAGCACTCTCTCCCCTGTCTGTCTCTGTCTCTCCCCTCCTCTGTCTCTCTCAGCACTCTCTCCACTCCTCTGTCTCTCTCAGCACTCTCTCTCCTCCTCTGTCTCTCTCAGCACTCTCTCCCCTCCTCTGTCTCTCTCAGCACTCTCTCCCCTCCTCTGTCTCTCTCAGCACTCTCTCCCCTCCTCTGTCTCTCCCCTCCTCTGTCTGTCTCTGTCTCTCCCCTCTTCTGTCTCTCTCAGCACTCTCTCCCCTCCTCTGTCTCTCCCCTCCTCTGTCTCTCCCCTCTTCTGTCTCTCTCAGCACTCTCTCCCCTCCTCTGTCTCTCTCTGCACTCTCTCCCCTCCTCTGTCTCTCCCCTCCTCTGTCTCTCCCCTCTTCTGTCTCTCTCAGCACTCTCTCCCCTCCTCTGTCTCTCTCTGCACTCTCTCCCCTCCTCTGTCTCTCCCCTCTTCTGTCTCTCTCAGCACTCTCTCCCCTCCTCTGTCTGTCTCTGTCTCTCCCCTCCTCTGTCTCTCTCAGCACACTCTCCCCTCCCTTGTCTCTCTCAGCACTCTCTCACCTCCTCACTCTCTCTCAGCACTCTCTCCCCTCCTCACTCTCTCTCAGCACTCTCTCCCCTCCCCTGTCTCTCTCAGCACTCTCTCCCCTCCTCTGTCTCTCTCAACACTCTCTCCCCTCCCCTGTCTCTCTCAGCACTCTCTCCCCTCCTCTGTCTCTCTCAGCACTCTCCCCCCTCCTCTGTCTGTCTCTGTCTCTGCCCTCCTCTGTCTCTCTCAGCACTCTCTCCCCTCCTCTGTCTCTCCCCTCCTCTGTCTGTCTCTGTCTCTCCCCTCCTCTGTCTCTCTCAGCACTCTCTCCCCTCCTCTGTCTCTCAGCACACTCTCCCCTCCCTTGTCTCTCTCAGCACTCTCTCAGCACTCTCTCTCCTCCTCTGTCTCTCTCAGCACTCTCTCTCCTCCTCTGTCTCTCTCAGCACTCTCTCCCCTCCTCTGTCTGTCTCTGTCTCTCCCCTCCTCTGTCTCTCTCAGCACTCTCTCCCCTCCTCTGTCTCTCCCCTCCTCTGTCTGTCTCTCCCCTCTTCTGTCTCTCTCAGCACTCTCTCCCCTCCTCTGTCTCTCTCAGCACTCTCTCTCCTCCTCTGTCTCTCTCAGCACTCTCTCTCCTCCTCTGTCTCTCTCAGCACTCTCTCTCCTCCTCTGTCTCTCCCCTCTTCTGTCTCTCTCAGCACTCTCTCCCCTCCTCTGTCTCTCCCCTCTTCTGTCTCTCTCAGCACTCTCTCCCCTCCTCTGTCTCTCTCTGCACTCTCTCCCCTCCTCTGTCTGTCTCTGTCTCTCCCCTCCTCTGTCTCTCTCAGCACACTCTCCCCTCCCTTGTCTCTCTCAGCACTCTCTCTCCTCCTCTGTCTCTCTCAGCACTCTCTCCCCTCCTCTGTCTGTCTCTCCCCTCCTCTGTCTCTCTCAGCACTCTCTCCCCTCCTCTGTCTCTCCCCTCCTCTGTCTGTCTCTGTCTCTCCTCTCCTCTGTCTCTCTCAGCACTCTCTCCCCTCCTCTGTCTCTCTCAGCACTCTCTCCCCTCTTCTGTCTCTCTCCCCTCTCCTGTCTCTCTCAGCACTCTCTCCCCTCCTCTGTCTCTCTCAGCACTCTCTCCCCTCCCCTGTCTCTCTCAGCACTCTCTCCCATCCTCTTTCTCTCTCAGCACTCTCTCTCCTCCTCTGTCTCTCTCAGCACTCTCTCCCCTCCTCACTCTCTCTCAGCACTCTCTCCCCTGTCTGTCTCTGTCTCTCCCCTCCTCTGTCTCTCTCAGCACTCTCTCCACTCCTCTGTCTCTCTCAGCACTCTCTCCCCTCCCCTGTCTCTCTCAGCACTCTCTCCCCTCCTTTGTCTCTCAGCACTCTCTCCCATCCTCTTTCTCTCTCAGCACTCTCTCTCCTCCTCTGTCTCTCTCAGCACTCTCTCCCCTCCTCACTCTCTCTCAGCACTCTCTCCCCTGTCTGTCTCTGTCTCTCCCCTCCTCTGTCTCTCTCAGCACTCTCTCCTCTCCTCTGTCTCTCTCAGCACCTTCTCCAGCTATATCTGCCATAAAACACGAAGAGTAACCATGGAAACCGGATTATACTCAGTGACCCGCCCTCTACTGAGCCGCAGGGAATTATGGGACTTGTAGTTTGACGCTGTCACTCCCGGTCATTCACTTCCTGTTCTTGCCCAAGATGGCGACGGAAGCGGAACCTTGTGTGTCCGAGTTCTCTGCAGGTGATTAATGTTCTAATTAAAGACGTCAGGAGATATTTAATGGAGGAAGTGGGTATATATATATATATATATATATATATATATATATGGAGGAGTAAGTGTGTATATGTGTATATGGGTGTATATATATGTGTGTATGTATATGTGTGTTTATATGTGTATATGTGTGTGTATATGGGTGTATATATGTGTAAATATGTCTGTATATGTGTATATGTGTGTATATATGTGTGTGTGTATATGGGTGTATATATGTGTAAATATGTCTGTATATGTGTATATGTGTGTATATATGGGTGTATATATGTGTAAATATGTCTGTATATGTGTATGTGTGTGTATATATGTGTGTGTGTATATGGGTGTATATATGTGTGTGTGTGGGTATGTGTGTCTATATGTGTGTTTATATGGGTATATGTGTGTATATATGTGTGTATGTGTGTTTATATGGGTATATGTGTGTATATATGTGTGTGTGGGTATATGGGTGTATATATGTGTGTGTGTGTATGGGTATGTGTGTCTATATGTGTGTGTATATGGGTGTATATATGTGTAAATATGTCTGTATATGTGTGTATATATGTGTGTGTGTATATGTGTGTATATATGTGTAAATATGTCTGTATATGTGTATATGTGTGTATATATGGGTGTATATATGTGTAAATATGTCTGTATATGTGTATGTGTGTGTATATATGTGTGTGTGTATATGGGTGTATATATGTGTGTGTGTGGGTATGTGTGTCTATATGTGTGTTTATATGGGTATATGTGTGTATATATGTGTGTATGTGTGTTTATATGGGTATATGTGTGTATATATGTGTGTGTGGGTATATGGGTGTATATATGTGTGTGTGTGTATGGGTATGTGTGTCTATATGTGTGTGTATATGGGTGTATATATGTGTAAATATGTCTGTATATGGGTGTATATATGTGTAAATATGTCTGTATATGTGTATATGGGTGTATATATGTGTGTATGGGTATGTGTGTCTATATGTGTGTATATGTGTGTGTATATGGGTGTATATATGTGTAAATATGTGTGTATATGGGTGTATATATGTGTAAATATGTCTGTATATGTGTATATGGGTGTATATATGTGTGTATATGTGTGTGGGTATATGGGTGTATATATGTATGTGTGTGTATGTGTGTGTATGTGTGTTTATATGGGTATATGTGTGTGTATATGGGTGTGTATATGTGTGTATATTGAGTCTCCTTACGGTCGTTTCGTCGCATAAAGACTTAAGGCTTACACAAGGCAATAAGTCACTAATTTTTTGGGGCCAGAATTGAACTCCCCTGACCCCACAACCCACGACCCTTCAGGGCCCAAAAGTATATGTGAAGGACTTTTCTTCAGCCACAGAGTAATTGCTTTCCTCTGTTGTTCTAATACTGTTGTTATTATTATTATTATATGCATAATGTGTTTTGAGGTGTGTTTAATACATAGACTCCATAGACTTCATGGGGCCGTATGTGGCACTGATCTAGACAGCAAGCATAGTAACTAGGTTGTTAGATAACAGTTGAAACATTTAGTTTAAAAAAGCAAAGGTCAAGAGATATCAAGTAAGGGACATCACTTTGATCCATTGTCTTGTAGTTAGCCACTAAATTGTATGTGCTTGTACATGCTAATCAACCCCAGCCCCCCATGCACTTTATGGAAACCCTGGCTGGCTTCCTACCCCTCCCCCTCGCTTAGCTTCACTTCCTGGATCCACAGACAGCCAACTCCACCAGTGGAGACACCACCTCAACCCCTTGGAGAGACTGGCCATTTGTTGGGGAGATATGCCAATAATATGATAATAACTGTCTGGGTTCAGGTCTTATGGGTAAATATCACGCCCTCCAGTCTGTACAGGGGTGTATATGTCCTCCATCACTCACCCAAAGGATGGGACGTGATCCAGTGTAATAATGTAATAGACCCCGCCCTGAGTATTATATATAGGTACTTTCATCCACAAGGATTACACTTATATGTTACATACAAACACTAGATTGGTATTGGGTAATAAGAGTCTATAAGCAGTTTATCTCTATCTTTAGGACCTTTAGATGTGAAGCCTCCAGTTGTCTCCAAGTTTGGACAAGAAGATCAGCAGCAGGTGAAGGAGGAGGAGAGTCCTGGGACTATCGGGGAAGGTGAGGAAGTAATATAAGTAAGACAAGTAATAATACATTACTGCAGATGTATTTTGTAGCTGACTCTTTATCCTCCTGACACCATCAGGGGGTACGATAAGACACAGTATTCAGATATTGTCCTCACTGTCTAATATATATCCTTATTCCTACCTTATAATAAATATTCAGACCCGTCTGCTGATTCCGGCCCCTCCGTATGGTCTAATGGCTCTATATTTATTACAAGGTCAGATCTGGCACCCTCTGTTGCCACAATCCCAGATTACTCATACAGGCCTAAAACTTGTTGTGGGGCCAGTGATGTGATTGTTTTTGTGTGTAGAGTGGTCTGGGCCGGGCCACAATGATTAATGTTGGGGTTACTACATCATGTTATATGCACTGTAATAATGTCATCTTACCTGTGACTAGTGGAGATACCGTTTCTGCCATGATTGTGTGGACAAAAAAGGGTTAACTTGGCATGGATTTGAATGTATATGGCCTATTGGAATGTGGGCACTGGGGAAGAGATTGGTTATTACATTACCCAGACAGCATCGGCTGCTTTGCGGACTTTACATGGATGATCAAAAGATTGTCGGAAAAGTTGATAAGCTCACCAGATAGATAACCCCCGTGCAGCCTGGGATGTCTGGAGTTGTGAAGATGGAATAAGAGATAAAGAATAATGATAGAAAATGTGATAGAAAGCAAGACCCCTCTGTACATCTGGACATCATGGGGGTGGAGGGTATAGCAAGCCCTATTAGCCCAGGAGGATGGGCTAGAACGGGGGGGATGATGTTTTGTGAGATCTGTGAAATGTTTCTTGAAAAAATATGGAATGTGCCAGTCTGATTTGGACACACTAACGGTGTCGGAGTCTCAATGGTACATTCTGAAACCAAAGGAGTGTCTGCCGTGTCTTTCCTTTGGGGCGAGTTAGCAACTTTTTCATATTTCTTTTTATTGCGTTTCAAAACATACAAAAACAGTGAAGAATCCACAATACAAAAAAACAACATACACATTCATCATCAAATCAAATTGTACAGTATACACAAACATACACCACAATGTCGGGAGGGTATCCATAGTAATACATTGCACCGTAGCAAACTTCATCCCAAATGACCCGTATATTTTCTGTGGATAAAACTATCCCCAATGTACCAACATCATGTTCTAGTAATTTCATCAAAGTTCAGAGAATCTGGAAAAATATGAAATAAGGCGACGGCTCTATAATTTGGTCTCAGGCCGTAGATACAAATTGAAAGCATTGTACCCACAACTTATTAATAGGCTCAGAAAGCCACCAAGTGGGCTAGTGGGAACCTCCAACATTGCCCTAGAGATGTATTATTATTTATTTGGGCTACCTTCTCAGGTACCAAGTGCCACCTGTGAACAATCTTAAAATACATTTCTCTTAGAGCTTGGGATTTTATAACTTTTTGACTATTCGTCGCTATATTAGTCATCAAATCTCTTTCCCATTTTAACATGGTATTCGTTTTCTCCACATGCTGAATTTTCCTTATCATGTCATGACATTTAGATATTACAAATCTGCTTTCATTGCCCATAGCTAGTGATTCAAATCGGGTTCATTGAGTGTTATCCTTCAGACACAATTTTGATTTACCTAGACTCGTTTTTAACCCTTCATAGTCTAGCGATTTAGCCTTTGGAAGGTTAAATTATGTGCAGAGATTGTCAAAAGGTTTTAAATCTCCATTCTTATATAAATCGCACAAAGTATGAATATTGTAACTACTCCAATCCCTCAGGAACGGGAGATTCAAGATTTCCTGGTAGATATTCCCAAGGAGGGGCAAGTGGACACATTCCATTTGAACCATATATCGAAGCTCATCGTAATAATAGGTGTTGCTTTTCTGTTCATATCTATCATATTTCTATTATACCACATCCAATCCTTTAAATCAATGTTTTCCGCTAATACTTTGTATATTTGTATCTAAATTGTATTAAATTGTCTTTAAATGACCATTTTGTAAAATGAGAGAGTGAAACTGCCAAAAAATATTTTTTTACACAGGGTGAGGAGATACCTCCTCTCGAGAAACATCTTTTAACAGTTGATATACCAATTATGGGTTTATTCCCATTATAAATAAAATGATCAAATATTACTTGGCATTTTTTGATTATCATATTAGGAACTGGTAAAGGTATAGTTTGATTGCAGTAATTCTGCCAAGCCAAGATAGAGGAATTTTTTTCCACTTGTCTAAGTGGATCTTAATTTTCTCAGAAAGAATATTGAAATGTAACTTTGTCAAATCTTCCAACTTGGAAGAAAACGTTATACCTAAGTATGATATCTGGGTAGCATTCTATTCAATATCCCAAATATTTCTTAAATACTCAATATCTCTTTGTTCTACATTAATCAAAAGTACTTCCGTTTTGAGCCAGTTCACCTTATAGTATGAAATTAGACCAAATTTGTCAATTACTCTTTCTAATTGACTCAACGATTTTACAGGCTCAGAAATAGTCAAAAAAACATCATCAGCAAATAACATCATTTTAAATTCTTGACTATCTATTTTCAACCCTGGATTATTGGAGACTCCCTAATAGCCTGCGCCAGGGGTTCCATTATTAGTGCAAAAATTAGTGGCAAGAGGGGGCAACCTTGACGAGTGCCGTTTGTAATAGGAAAATGTTTCGTGTTAATGCCTCCAGAAGACACATAGGCAGAGGGTTGCGAATACAATGCTTCTGTTGCTCTCTCCCCCCGAAGTCCTTTTAGACCAAACTTTTGGAATACTAGATACATGTAGTCACAATTCAATCAAATCTCAGCGTCCACTGTCATTGGAATTTGATTATATTTAGCGAAAGCTACAAAATGTATTATTTCCTAGTAGTATTTGCTACTTGGCGGCCTTGAATGAAACCTGTTTGATCTAGGTTTATTAAATCTGCTAGATACAAATTAAATCTGTTTGCAAGGATTTATTAATACAACTTTACATCAGCGTTAATTAGGGAAATAGGTCTGTAGTTATTACAGTATCTACTATCTTTCTCTTGTTTGGGAATAACAATTATCGTGGCCTCTAATATTTCTTGGGGGACTTTCCCCAGCTTCTTGAATTCGTTATATACCTTACAAAGCTGTCTTACCAGAGAAGCTTTAAAAGTTTTGTAAAAGAAATTCACAAAGACGTCCGGCGCCGGGTCAAATTTTAAGTTGGAGATTATCTATCATCTATTTCTTCCGGCTTAATTTCACTATTAAGATGTTCTAGGTTTTCTTTATTATTCTTAAGTAGGGATACTTTACCTAAAAAAGATTTAATAGTCTGTTTCATAGGTTTGACCAGGTTGTTATCCCCTTCTAGATAGTAAAGTTTTTTTATAGAATTCAAAAAAATCTTTTTCTATATCTTGTGGGTTAGATGCTGTTTTTAACTCAGAGTTTTTATCTTTCAATAGTAGTTGTTTAATTCTATTGATATTCATTTTCTTTTTGAATTTAGAAGCTAATTGTTTCCTTGCTTTATTACTAAAAAAAAGTGTATTTAAGATATGTTGTTGTTTAAGTTGTATGTCAGTCATGGCATGATCAGAAGTTCTTATTATATCAATACTTGCTGAAATTAAGTTGTTTAATATTTCTATATCTGTTAAAAAGTAGTCAATTCTTGAGTAAGAAGTATGGCGGTGGGAAAAGAAGGTGAAATCTCTTTCATTTCGTGTAGAATTCTCCACACGTCATATAAACCATATCTCAAGATACGATTATGGAAAGATTTAGCTTTCCTTACTACATCTGAGTTAGTTTATTATTAGCTGCTTTCCTGTCTATAGTAGGATTCAACACAATATTGAAGTCACCACAGACTATCAGCTTCCCCAATTTAATTTTTTAAATATTTTTTAAAGTTGTATTCAGAAATCTATTTTGCCTATTGTTAGGGCAATATAAATTTTCAATTGTGTAACAAACCTGGTTTATATTCCAAATTCAGATTACAAACCTCCCGTTTGGGTCCACTTCTCTGAAATTGTCACTAATATTGATGTACATTTGATTTTAAGCTCAAAAACAGGGCCCCCTCCATTCTTTATAAGGTGTTAAGTTTTGTTTTTTGCCATGTACTAAACCCCTGTACAGCGCAATGGAATATGTTGGTGCGATATCAATAAAGATAATAATAATAAATATAAATACATAATATTTTCTATAATCAAATATAATTTCACTGAAATAATTGTTTAACTCACTCATTAAATCCTTTATCTCATCAATATTTCCCTAAAAATCATTATTAAAATTGCAATAGGTTTTATGCTAAAACACCTGGAAACTACAGCAGAGTAGATCACTTTATTACTAGCAGTAAATAACAACACAATACGTCTTATTAGATGGGCAGGTAGACTATTATATATGCACTGGCTATTGATCTAAATGAATAATTCATTATAATACATTACTTTATCTTTCCCAACATTTTTTTCACTTTAAATACTAAGAGACTGAGACCTTCCCTGAAAGGAGGGGTTGTTACGAACTGACAGAAGAAACGCTAAACTGATGAAAGTATCATTAAATTATAAAACCTTTTTTTCTAAGACATGACTAGATAAGAGAAACACGGACAATTTCTTACTGTTAGTTCCCACAGAATAGAAAAATAATCAAACACTATCTAATTTCTCTCCATAACTTTCGGCAACGTGCCAATTCAAACAGCTCTCAGACGCCATTTTAACTGCAGTATGCAACATCTTAAAGCTTTATCAAAGACCAAATTACATCAAAGATACAATCATAATTCTCTCTTTCTAACAAGAAACACATACACTCTTATCTTCGTTAGTTCTAGGCATGTTGCCAACTGCAAGGTTAAGTGGACAATAAGGGCAATTATTTCAATCTTCTGACAGTTAAAGATTTAAGGGACATTCAGAAATATTTCAACAGGATGCATCTAACAAAAAAAAACTACATAGCCAGCTTATACTAGAACTAGAAGCATGCAATTACACTTCTCTACTTTAATATCACTAATCAGCATTCTAAGTTATCAATAAATAAAAAATACCAATCATGCCAGGTTTTCGGAGCAGAAATAAGTGAGGTACTTTTGTGCGGCTCATGCCGTTCACACGTAAGCTGCCGTTTTTCATGGAAAATTACACATGACCGCAATCCTACACAAATTTTTATTTTATTTTGTAGGCTCTGCAAACCTCTTAATTATGGCCATGATTAACTGTCAAGCGCATTCCCCACACATTCCTGCAGTCTAGGGGTGTATTTACGGATATTTAAGTGCAGCCCCTTAGTTGGGCGCCAAATTATCAGGAAAAAAACATACTCACATTCCTTTTTGTACTGCGAAACCAGTCATAATAACAAAAAACAGAGTCCTCTGGTAATATTCTCATTATTAGAATTTATTTAGACAAAAAAATGTGGATCCGTAGCAAAAACACCCAAAATGGCTGCCACTGACTAAACAGAAATGTTAACAACATAGGTTTTTATACTTACCCACATAAAGACAAATGTATAACCCATCATCCCTTCTAGGAGAATGAGGCATTCCCCCCAACAACCAATAACATTTTATTTATATATGATATCCAATAAGCTTATTGCACATGTGATCATTACTTATCAAGCATGTTTTGGTACGTCACCCTAGATGTGCAAGAAAATACTTTATTCTTATGTTCTGCTCGAAATCATTTGGAGAATCTTGTGGGTAAGGAACAAAATAGACAATATAGTATCTTACCTCTCAATAAATAGCACATTTAGCAAATTTAGAGATATGTTTCCCAGCAAATAGGAATCGCTTTGCAACACATATCAGGACGGTCATCACAAGAGGAGTCCCCACTGGCAGCTTTACATGATGGGGTTTCCATTCTGTGCGAGTCAGATAAATCAGACCCTGAGGAACATCTGACCACAGTAACGAGTGAGATTACTGTCAGTGGGGAGCATGTTCTAAACCTGTTATTTGTTATAATAATTGTGATCACTTCTATACCGAGAGTCACTGGGTAGAAATTCTAGAACCCAAACACACAGGACCACAAAGTCCATCCCTTCAGTTGTCTCACCCACATGAACATGAGATCCTGCACTAAGTGACGGGTCACCTTTGTGTCGTCTTTTTTACTAAACATATAAATACTATGGAATCATGATCTTCTTTAAGAGTTTAGAAGTGACTAAATCTTTATCTATGTACTTCCCAGAAGTTGGACCTGAAAGTTTATATAAAGAAGAGCCAGGCTCTCGGGATCATCTGACCACCATTAAGAGCGAGACAGATCCTTGTTCTATAGATGGTAAGTACTTTACATTTTCACTGTTGGTGACAATATTATAAATACTAGTAACTTGCCAGTCAAAAAATGACGGTCAATAAAATTTTAAAGCTGTAAATGCTGTTTGTGACACAATGTGATTCTCTGATTTTGTTATCTACAGAGAAGTACACAAATGTTATATTTTTTAACACAGAACTGTTAAACCATCTTAAACGTTTTAATTGTCATGTATACAGTAATACTATAACAATGCATGACATTTCTCAGAATATGTATTGTGAACCATTACATAAAGTTTTCTAATATGCAACTTATATTGTAAACAGTGTTGAATGAATGTTTTTAACAATACTAACATAAAATCGCTGAACTTTGTCTAAATGAGTGTCTTAAACCATTACAGAAGCTTCTTAACATACTGTTATTAAAACTCCTGATAAAGCACATAGGTATTGAATCCAGAGGAAGGCAATCAGCAAAAAAACATTGCAACTTAGCCAATTCTCAATGTCTCAAAAGGGGAAAAAAATGAATTCCTTCCTGACCCCATTAAATGGCGATCGGATTACTCCCTGAATGAATCCTGTCTATTTAATTATACATTGATTTTTTTGTTTTTGTTTTGTTTAATTGATTTTTATCAGACAGTCAGACATAATACGTTGAACAAATAACACATTAGAAGTGGTAAATAGACAATAACAGTGAGCATATTCATCACATTTATCTTCTTATAAATCGTCTGTCTGTCAAAAACTCCTCCTCTTTTTCCGTTTTCTAGTTTTATGACAGCTGAAAGTAACTTTTAACTGAAATGTGGCTAAGGGGGAAACTATGATTAATGAAGTCCCGTAAATATGGGATGAACTCTGTAAGCAGTGTTTCCTGTCCTCATGTTGCCCTGAGCCTAACTGGTTTCAACTCGTAAAATGTAGACTCTGGGTTTAGGTTACTATGCAGGGCTATTGATGTTGGGTAAGTTAAGACTTCTCTTGTCTTTGTTGCATCACTAGTTCCTCTGGGGGGAGAGTATTACTCACCCTATTCATCCGCCGAGTCTTGTTTCCCAGGCGGCCCAGCAGGAGGCCCAGCGCTTGTAGTTGTGGTCAACCTCAGCAGATAAGATGCTCATGGACCAAACAAACTCAATTTTGAGTAGGACTGCCTCGAACGATGGGGTGGGTGTTTTCCAGTGGGCGGCTACTACTTTTCTAACTGCTAGGAAAATTTGGTTGGTTAGGAATTGTTCTGAGGTGGACATCCCTTCAACCGGTAGACCCAAGATGGCCTCCTCTGGTCTCATGGGGAAGCTCTGACCCCATAGTTTCTCTAGGGTTTTATATGTATCTACCCAGTTGTGTCTAATCATAGGGCATTCCCAAAATTTATGAATTAGAGTCCCTTTCTGGTTACAACCCCTTTCACATATATCGCTAATCTCCGGGTTCCCTAGGTGCATTCTTACTGGAGTTAGGTACCATCTCATGACAACTTTATATGAATTCTCCTTCATAATTATGTTAAGTGATGAATTTTTGGCTTGTTTCAGAATGTTGTTCCATTGGTCCCTATCTAAACTTACATTGAGGTCTGCTTCCCACGCCCTCTCATAGTGGAGTTTGGGAGAAGTGGCTCGATCGCTTAAGTGGTTATATATTGTGGAAATGTTCCCTTTCCCTCCCGGGTAGTTAATGCAACATTTTTCGAATATGGATTGGATCTGTCCACCTTTGTTCTTAATGTTGTGTGTTAGTCTTTGGTTTATGGCGAGTAGGTTAAACCACTCCCCTGGGGGTATGTGTTTGTCGTCTAAAAATGCTGTAGTGGACCATTTTTGATTAACTACCTGCAAGTCTGCCGCAATTGAGCAGTTATTTTCAATCCACCATCTGTATTGACCATTAGTGTTTACTTTGGAGCTGGTCGATTTAGGCCACAAGGGACTAAGCCCGGATTCTGGGTTTAGGAGCCTGGTCCTCCTATTTATGTCTTTCCATAACTTTATTGTGTGCCTCACACTAGTTGGCAGTCATTGGGGCAACTTGAAGGCCTGTTGGATGGAGAGCCACGGCAACTGATGCATGATTAAGTCATTGGTCTCCAGTATGTGCTTCTCTATCTGAACCCATACTGGGGGGGAGTCTCTGACGTACCATTTAGCTAATTGAGCTAGTCTAGCTGCTTTGAAGTAACGGGGGATATCTGGAAATGCGAGTCCGCCTCTCTTCTTAGTTGCGGTGATTGTTTCTCTGTTTATTCTAGGTTTTTTGTTGTTCCACAGAAAGCTCATCAACATTTTTTGTATCGTTTTCAATTCTTTTGTCAATATTGTTATTGGTATGGTCCTAAACAGGTAAAGCAGTTTGGGGAGTATGTTCATTTTAATGGCATGTAGCTTTCCTAGCCATGAGATCTTTAGCTCTGACCACCTGTGCAGGTCTCTTGTTATTTGTTTAATGAGGGTTGGGTAGTTTGCTTCATATAGGGCCTTAATTGATTTTGTTATTGGTATGCCTAGATAATTGATAGAATTTGGGGACCATTTTATCGGGAAATTATTGGCTAGTTGCTTTTCCATGGTAGGTGGAAGGGATAAGTTAAGGGCTATGCTTTTAATTGTATTTACTTTGAACCCTGATAGTGGACCAAATTCAGACAGAAGTTTGAATAGGTTGGGAAGACTAACTAGGGGGTTTGCGATTGTTAGAAGGATTTCGTCTGCGAAGAGGCTTATTTTGTGTTCTGTCAGGCTGACCCGTATTCCCGATATGTCTGTGTGTTGGCGAATAGCTATTGCTAGGGGCTCTATACTAAGGGCGAACAGCAGTGGGGACAGTGGACAACCTTGTCGTGTACCTCTCGTGATTTCGAGTTTTTGCGAATTGTGTCCTTGGTAAGTTACCTGTGCAGTTGGTTCTGAGTATAGTGACGCAATGCTTTGAAAAAAACCTTCCGGTATTCCGAATTTGGTCAGTGTTGAGCTCATAAATGTCCAATCTAATCTATCAAAAGCCTTCTCGGCATTGAGCGCCAACACCATCACATGGCCTTCTCCTCTGCTAGTTATGTCAATGAGGTCAATTATTTTTCTGGTGTTGTCTGGCGCTTCTCTACCCCTAATGAAGCCTACTTGGTCCGGATGGATTACCTCAAATATCAAATCCGCTAGCCTAGACGCCAATATTTTAGTGTATATTTTTAAGTCAGTGTTGATCAGGGATATTGGTCTATAGCTAGCACACTGAGTTGGGTCTTTTCCCGGTTTGGGAATTACTATTATTTTAGCTTCTAAGAATTCCGATTTTTATTTCCCCCCCTGCTAAAAAGATGGTAAATAGTTTGTGTAAGGAGGGGCTAAGTAGGTCGCCCATATGTTTGTAGTAGAGATTTGAATAACCATCTGGCCCTGGGGTACCGTGTGCTTTTGTTGTCTTGATCGCCTCCTGTATTTCTTTGACCGAAATGGGCTCTAAGAGTGAGCTGGCTTTAGCGGGGTCTAGCTGTGGTATATTTATGTTACTTAGTATGTTTTCGATTTCTATTTTGTGAGTTGGGGTACCTGAGTTGGCTGTTTTGGTATAAAGGTCAGCATAAAATTGCCTGAATTTGCTTACTACCTGATCTGGTTTGAAGACTATCTGCTTATTTTTGGTGATTAGTTTGGCAATGAATGAGTTTGCTCTCTTTTCTTTTAGTCTGGTGGCCAACATTCTATCGGGCTTGTTTGCATTTCTGAAGAATTTGGCTTTGGTTCGTTATAGGATAGTGACCATTTTTCCTCTTAATATAGTGTTTAGTTCTTGTTTATACCCTAGTACCTTCTTGTAAGTGTGTTGTGATTTATCTTTAACATATAGTTTTTGGGCCTCTGATATTTTCTGGTTTAGGAGTAAAATTTGTGCTTGGTCCTTTTTTTTTTTTTTGATCAAACTAATTTGTATGCAGTCTCCCCTGATTACTGCTTTGTGGGCTGCCCAGATTCCGTCTATGTTTATCTCGCCTACTGTGTTAAGATCAAGATATTCTGTGATTGCTGCTCTAACTTTATCTCGTGCGACTGGGTCTTTAGTATGCCGGGGTTTAATGACCACGCCTGGCTATTTCACTTCGGTAGGAGGTCGCTCATGGAAATTTTGACCAGTTCCTGGTCCGACCATGCTATGGGACAGATTGAGGCCTCAGTTAGGTTCCCTGCAACGTTTTGTTGAATCAGGATATAATCTATTCTGGAAAGCGACCCATGTCTGGCAGAAAAAAATGTGTATTCTCTTTCTGTGGGGTTCATATTTCTCCAGGTGTCAATCATGCAGTTTGATTTTAGGAGTTTTTTTAGTGCTTTGGTCGCCGTGGGGGGTTTGTGTGATTCTGGGTCATTTGACTTGTCTTTAGATGGGTCCAGGACCGCGTTCATGTCTCCTCCCATTATCTTAAGCCCATCATCCCAGCTATCTGTTTTTGTATTTTCTGAAAAAATGGCGTTTGGTCTGTGTTTGGGGCGTATATGTTCAGAAATGTGACCTTCCGTTCCTATATGGTTGTAACGGTTACCCTAGTTGGTGAGGGGTACCTGCCATTGGAGACGTCCTTTTCTGAAGCAAGGTGCTGTGCAGTAATGAAATGTTTATTCCCATCCACGATATCCCATTGTATAATCCAGGAGTGCTATAAAATGTGGCAGAGTAACGGTACCATAAATCCCCCCCCCCCCCCAAGAACGAGACAAGGCTACGTTTTGAAGGGTCAAAGAACTCTCCTTTATTAAAAACAAAAACACATTTTTAAACACTTCACATACACAGTAGGGGCAGTGACTACCTTTGGTCAACCCCTAATTACCTCTGGCCAATCAGACAGGGTTAATGCGTGGGAGCCAGGAGTCCTCTCCCCCAGGAGCCGCCCACTAGGCGTGGCTAACTGCTCATTCTCCCTCTGACGGTGGAGAGAGTAACATCTATAAGCTCACTTATTCCCCTGCTGGGAGTATGGGGAAACCCCAGGTCATCTCATTATTCAAGAGTCCCTACCCCCATTGTTCATGGTGCCATCTTGTCTGCTAAAACCCTTTTGTTCTGCTATCTCTTGTGTGGTTTAGCAAATACTATTAAGAGGCAGATGGCAACTCCTGACCAAGTGTATGAGACCAAAGATATTTGACTGGATGAATGTTTGGGAGGAGAATTTCGCAGAGATCACTTAGGTATACATGCAGGTCCTTGGCTGTCTCCGGCACGTTTCTCAATCTTATGTTTTGTCGTCTAGATCTGTTTTCTAGGTCTTCCTGCTGTAGCTGCTGCCTTGATTGTTCTTCTTTCAAGGCCAGGATCTCCTCTTCTAGCTTGCTGTTATGTTGCTTCATATCTGACATTTTTGTTTCTAGCTTTGTTGTTTTATCGTCCACCTTTTTTATTTCTGTGGATAGTTCTGTTGTCACTTTCTGGATGTCGTATTTGATTTCTTCTCTGAAGTTGGTTATTAATTCTTCTAAGTCTTGGATGTCTCTTTTTGTGCTAGGCGCTGACATTTCTGAATTAGCAGTTGCGTGGACTGTGGCTAGGGTTTTTTTGTTGGTAGGAGAGTTTGCTGATGATTTGGGTAAGCAATAAGATTGGATTCCCTTGTTGTTTTTCCTTGTGGCGACACCCGCCATCTCAGTGAGAGTTCTAGAGTTGGAATTTTTCCCAGTGATATGGTTTCACTTGGTATGTCCCAGAGCTAATGTTAGCGTCCCTATGTTGCAGGGCTTTTTCTTAGTTACATCTCTTTAGGTTTATTAAATGTTCTTGGAATGTGTTGGCCATGTCCTGATTGTCTGGCCTTGGTTTGCAGGTAGTGTGGCCAGGCAAATACTCACTAATATTTTCCACTCTGTTGTCAGGGGCAGGGTGGGATGCTGCAGTGTAAGAGCTAGTGCCACTTCTGTGTTTCCCTGAGGAGTGTTGCACTGTAGAAGAAAGTTGTGCTTCTGTTGTCTGCTTTCTCTGGCGTAATATTTCTACACTTCGTCCCCTAGATGGTAGTGGAGCTGCTCAAGGGCAGTTTGCTGTAAGCAGATATTCGGCCCTGCACCCTGTGTTTGCCCTTGGCCTCTGGGGGTCCTTTTCAGGAGCGTTTGTGAGCTGGGCCTCTGTTGGGCCTTCTCCTTCAGGGAGCCTGGGAATGAGGTAGACCCCACGATTGTGCCCCGTTGGGGGTGGTTGGAGCCTCCGCCGGGCCCCTTTAGGCTCTGTCTCTCTGCCCCCGCTGTGCTGCACTCCACTCACCCCTCGCCGCTTTTTTCTATACATTGAATTTTTTTAACATATGTTTATGCTGCATAAATCTTTACTAACATTCAATAAATTAAGTTTTCAAACCTTGTGAAATACAATGTTACATTAATGTAAGATAATAACATTTTACGTGAATTTATTTTAAAATATAGTGATCTTGAATATTGAGAGAAAGGCAAACCCCCCAAAAAACCACTTAAACTTAGTTATTTTTTTGAAAGTGGTGCAAAAAAGGAATTCCTTCCTGACTCCATTAACTGGCAAATTGATTTTTCAACAAATGATGATGCTGCTACTAACATTAAACCTTAATTACATAGAATGCATCAACTTATCAGTCCTTTGCAATTTTAACATTACAAACCTGAAATAAACGAAATTGAAACAGCAATGGTAAGAAAATACAAGCTAAGTGTTTTGTGGGGCCAATCCTGGCGAAAGTGACTTCCAAGACATTCTATTCTTTTTTGTTTTGTCTGTGAAAGTGGTTCCCTTTGAAAGAGCCCAGCAGACTTTTAATTGTGTCTATGGGATGTAACCATTGTTCTTTTTATTTTATTTTATTTCTTCCTTTTTTGTTGGTTATTACTGTAGTTTTCTCAAATTGTAGATATTGTTTTGTAAGTGTAATAGTGGTCCTCTAAGAAGAGGCCAAGTGACATTACATTTCTTCCTGGAAATGAAACCACTTTTATCTCTGATTACAAAAACTCATAGTGCACAATATTTTTTGTAAAAATACATCCATCTGTAGTAGTTCACCATGACTTGGGTTGTCTTCAATTGAAACTTTAATCTCATCTGCAAAAACTGGTTGCTGTAAAAAAATACCCACAGACTTAAAAGTTTGTCCTTGGGATTTATTGATGGTCATGGCAAATGCCATGATACCTGGAAATTGTCTCCTTTTAAGGACAAAAGGCAAACCACTCTCACTTGGACCGAAATCAGTTCTTGGTATAAAAACTCGTTCACCTTTATGGGCCCCAGTCATAATGCGTATATAAAATGATCTTTTAAATCTTGCACAATTAATCTGGTCCCATTACAAAGTCATTTTTTTTGGATTTATATTTCTCAATAGCATGACAATTGCCCTTTTTTTCAATTGCAAAACATATGGTGGCATTCCAGATGGTGTTAAAGAATTAATATATTCTAGACTGAAATTAGATTCACTGTCTTTATCATCAGCCAGAACTGAATCTGCGCTGTAATAATTATTTTGGGGTGCATTGATGAATTTTAAAATGTCGTTATTTAGATTCAAGGCATCTTTATTTTTTTTGTTAATATCACTTTGTTTGCAATGTCTGAGTAATTGTCGTTATTCAGAGTGTTTAGAAATAGTGCCGATATATGAGTGATTCCTTGCAAACCATTTGTGATGGACCTTCAATGGTATCATTGGGTAAATCATGTCTTTGTGGATGTTTTCCTTCTCCAATTCAAACAAGCCAATAATTGAATTAGTTTTGGCCGTCAGATCTCATATTTATATCTAATTTGAGGTGTGTAAATATTTTCCACAGTCTACTTGTCTTGATACATGTTTCAATGTGGCACAACAGGTAATGTTTGCCTACAATTTCCTCCTAACAACATCACCTTTCCACCAAATGGCAAATTATTATCCATCACTTCTTTTAAGAATCTATCAATATATTGCAAGGCATGACATGACATCATTCTGGCCTCATCTATGATAATTAATTTACTTTTTTTTTATTGTTTTGGCTTGTAAAGAATTCAGTCAAATATCTGACACTGATGTTTCTAATATAGGAACTGGCAGTTTAAATCCACTATGCACAGTTCTGCCACATTCTAACAAAAGTGAGGCAATTCCAGTTGTTGCAAATGGCATTTCTATTTGACCCTGTGCTCGAATGAAACTCATCAAACAATTGTACAGATAAGTTTTTCCTGATCCACCAGGGCCATCTAGATAGAAATAAAGGTCTTTGACCATTTCATCATCTGAAGCATTTGTGATGGCATTAAATGCTTGTAACTGTAAAGTATTTCAAGTTGCCATTTTTTCACTGTTTTTTGTTTCTGAAGCTCAGTGTCATAATCATCAAAGTTGATGTCATTTATAAATCCTGGATCAGGTAAATTAAAACTTGCACAATTTTAATCCATGAGCAAGAAATATTTCTTGGATTTCCATTAAAGTTTTTAAGAATTCAATTGGCTCATTGTAACGTTTCAAGAAGCCTTCCGACATATTTAAATGTTTCCCACAGAGCAAATGCATCAGGTACATTGCAAAAGGTGCAAATGAATGCAAATTGTTCTCTCATTTGCTTTGGTATTTGACATAGTGCTGCTTCTTCCAGACACCTCCCCCATTCTGTATCATCTGCTATGAAGTTTTGATGTCTTGCAGCTAATCGGAAAGTATCATAAACTATGTCATTCACTGTGCGTAAATGTTCAAAAATTTGTGTCCCGGGAACATGTAAAAGAAGTAATCTTAAACTGAATCGTTCAATGTCTCTTGGACTGACGGTATAAATTTGTGGTATAATTTTATGAGTATCTCTTTTTCGTTGTCGCCATAGACCATTTACAAATACATAGTGATATGGAATCTCAATGTATAAAAATTGTCTGGCCTGAGTGTCCTGGCAGTTTAATTGAAACCATGCAGTATAGGAATCGATAATCCATTGGGTGAGTTTGCCTCCACATAAAATAAGATTAAAAGGATCCCAAATGGCAGTTTGTGCCACTTTATATTCCAGCATAGAAATGTTGCATCTAAAACAAACTTTACCATTGGGATAACTTTGCAATTGTAATTTTGGTTCCCATCCTGGTTCACCATTTGGAAAGAAAATGGGATATGTAATTGGATCTAAATTACAACTTAATATATTTATGTTTATAAAAGGTTGGTCTTCATTGCGTGTATATATTCTAATATCCCGCTGAAAAGGTGGTTCACCATCTTCATTTTTAAAGACCATGGCAACCTAATTTATTGTTGGTAACTTATACCAACTTTGATCAGTGTTGCAATCTCTTTTTACTCATATTGACTCTTGGCATTGTCAATTGATGTCTTTGAGCATGTTGCTGTTGTTCTTTTTCAACCTGTGCTAATTGTTTGTATGCTTGACTGTATGGGTTGTTGACCATAATTTTATCCAGCTGTTCAAAGACTATGCGCAAACACTTTTTTATTTTAAGAAAGCGTCATCCTTTGTTCAACAGCTTCCATTGTATCTAAGACATATAACTGTGGAAATTTCCTTTGCTCTCCTTCTTGTGGGTGTAAATGTGAAGTACAATGGTAAATTTGTCCTTGAACTCTAAAACAGTAAGGACTATGTCTTGGGACATTTTCTGCTAATGTAGCACCCATTGAAGCAAATGAAATTGCACTGTTTCCTGATGTTTTTTTATTAATTGTTATAATTTGCAATGTTGGATCGCTCATGATACTATGTAAGTAATCTGGAAATGTGTGTCTGGAAGTCTTACCTTTCCTTTCTGACAGCAACTAATGAAGTCTCCGTCAGTTGGTATTTCCTCGAGAAAATAGTACAAACAACATTAAGTAATCCACAATAATGAGTGTCTACTGTTAGTGCTCTAATAAACGCAGCTGAGCTTCCTCAACATAGATATCACTACAAATTTCTATATCTACATTGGTGTCATGTGTACGAACATTGGTCTCAATAGGCAATATTGGATCATTCGGCAATGTTTCACAGACATGTTTTTGTTTACTTTTTCGTTTCTTTGAAGCACCAGCACACTCACTTTGTGCTTTCTTACTCATCTTTCTTTTATTTAAAAGTCTCTGTCGTCTTCTTCTCTTAAGCGTTGGGAAGTTTCGGGTGACTGTGCAACTCCCCACCTTTGCTTCCTTTCCCTTGCCGCTCTTCTTTTGCGTTTAGTCCTGTCTTCTCCATTGTCCACCGTTGTAATCTGTACTTGTAAATACAGGCGTAATATCTAATGGTTTCTTGTAATGAACATATTGTTTTTAGGTGCTCTCAATCCAACGCTAAAGAGCATTAATTAAAGAATGCAATGATTTGAAAAGCATTTTTAATTTTTCCATGAAATAAATTAAACCATTTTTTTTATTGGCATACATTAAAAAGCAAAGCACTGCACACATATATATATATATATATATATATATATATATATATATATATATATATATATATATATATAAATATTGATAAGTCTTTTTTTGTACTAATTAATTATTAAGTCATTACTAAATGAATATACATTAATGAATTATTCAATAACTGGCATCAATGGTAAACCTAAAGAGTTAATTATGTTTTCGTAAAGAAGGGCAAACAGAAACAGCTATGAGTATAAATGGGGCTTAAAATAATGTGCAATTTTGTAATTTTCTTAATGATGAAATCAATTTACTTCTGTGGTCTAATTTACGTTCCTTAAAAGTTAATTAGGTAAGCATATATGTTATTGTAAATGAAAAATTAAATACTAAAGGCCTCATTCATTTGCAAGTTGTGCAATTCAACAGGGCACTATATAAGCACATAGCATATTCTTTTGTTACTTTTTTTTTTAAACCATAGTTTTGGATAGATGTTCATTAACTAAAAATGTATGTCAAAATGATATACTATGTCCTTATATAGAGCCCTATTCAATTTTGCAAATTGCAATTGAATGAGTCCCTAAATAATATAGGTTATTTAATTAATCTTTAACTGTCATCAATACAAAACAATAAGGGCATCATGAAATCATATACCTGTGAAATTGATGTTCTTTGAGACGAAATCTTTGAGAATTTACTCTCTGTCTTCAGTCAGGTGCAGAGATGAGTAATCTGTGAAATAACATGAAAATCCTTTTAATGTTTGTATTCAATTAATTTGTGAGTGAATGAAACTATGATGTTTAATTTGCATAGATGTAAAACATAAATGCATAATCATCAATATATACATAAATAAAATCATTATAAGATTTTAAATGTAGTACATGTCAGAACATAAGAAAGTTCTTTAAATATTTAAGTGCTTGGAAGGTCCTATCCCTGTCAGGCAATTATAATATATATAATTAACACTCCATATATTTAAGTGCTTTGTAAAATGTACATGTATTTTTTTAAGTATTATAACAAAATATATATTGCATACAATAAAAACATTTTTTTATGAATGTGTATTGTACATATACTTCTGTAGTCCTTTAGTAAATATCTTTATTTATATTATATTTCCTTGAACAGATGGATCAATGAGACAGAATACTTCTGGACAGCATTGCAACAAAGTGACTTCTACAGAGACATTTAGGAATGAGACCGCCACGGAACTTCACCAAACCATTTCCGTTCAGTATAACAACAATGTACTTAAATCACAGAGAAACACTCAGGAAAATTCTCAGAAAAAGAAGGAAGAATGTTCTGAATGTGGGAAATATTTTGTTAGCAAGTCCGCTCTTCTCAGACATCAGAGAATTCATACAGGGGAGAAACCATTTGCATGTTCTGAATGCGGAAAATACTTTGTTAGCAAGTCTTCTCTTCTCGCCCATCAGAGAATTCATACAGGGGAGAAACCATTTGCATGTTCTGAATGCGGAAAATACTTTGTTAGCAAGTCTTCTCTTCTCACCCATCAGAGAATTCATACAGGGGAGAAACCATTTGCATGTTCTGAATGTGAGAAAAGATTTACTACGAAATTTGGCCTCATCCAACATATGAAACTACATACAGGGGAGAAACCATTTGCATGTTCTGAATGTGAGAAAAGAGTTACTACAAAATTTGGCCTTATCCAACATATGAAACTACATACAGGTAATAAACCATTTGCATGTTCTGAATGTGAGAAAACATTTACAAGGAAATCTCAACTTATCCTACATAAGAATCTACATACAGGTGATAAACCATTTGCATGTTCTGAATGTGAGAAAAGATTTTCTCAGAAATCTAGCCTTATAGAACATAAGAATCTACATACAGGTGATAAACCATTTGCATGTTCTGAATGCGAGAAAAGATTTGCTCAGAAATCTGGGCTTATCCAACATAAGAATCTGCATACAGGGAAGAAACCATTTGCATGTTCTGAATGTGGAAAATATTTTGCTAGCAAGTCACAACTTTTCACTCATCAGAGAATTCATACAGGGGAGAAACCATTTGCATGTTCTGAATGTGAGAAAAGATTTACTACGAAATGTGGCCTTATCCAACATATAAAACTGCACACTGGGGAGAAACCATTCGCATGTTCTGAATGTGAGAAAAGATTTGCTCAGAAATCTAACCTCATCCAACATAAGAATGTTCATACAGGGGAGAAACCATTTGCAATTTCTGAATGTGATAAATTATTTACTATGAAATCTAACCTTATCCAACATAAGAATCTACATACAGTTGTTAAACCATTTGCAAGTTCTGAATGCGAGAAAAGATTTGCTCAGAAATCTAGCCTTATCAAACATAAGAATGTACATACAGGGGTTAAACCATTTGCATGTTCTGAATGTGGAAAATATTTTGTTAGCAAGTCATATCTTCTCACTCATCAGAGAATTCATACAGGGGAGAAACCATTTGCATGTTCTGAATGTGAGAAACGCTTTGTTCTGAAAGTTCATCTTATACAACACAGTCGTAGACACACAGGAGAGAAACCGTATATATGTGCAGATTGTGGGAAAGCTTTCACATCTCAAACAGCTCTTCTTTACCACAAAATATGTCATTCAGAAGAGAAAAAACATTGTATGTTCTGAGTGTAAGAAAAGCTTTGATAGCAAAGCAAACCTAATAAGATGTGGCAATACAAACTGGAGAGAAACCATATAAATGTTCTGAGTGTGATAAATGTTTTAGCACAAAGTCGGATCTCATTTAGTACCAGAGAATTTATGCAGGAGAGAGACCATTTGTGTGTTTGGATTGTGGGAAAGGTTTTTGTTCCAGCTCAAATCTAGAACAACATCAAAGCATTCCCTCAGAGAAAAAATGTATATGAGTGTGGGAAAAGTTTTATAGGGAAATCAAGTCTTGATTGTCATCAGAGAATTATGAGTCGTGAGTGTGGGAAATGTTTTACCCAAAATGTAACCTTTATAAGTCATGAGATAACTCATACAAGATAGAAACCATTTGTGCATGCTAGGGCTCCCGGGAAACATACATGAGAGAAGTTATTTTATATGTCAGTAAAGTTTAATGAACCTGTTTAGCAGACAGGTAGAGATCTAGCTGACCGCTTGGTAGTTCATGAAATATAAGCAATCTATAAATAAAATGGTGTATAAATGGATGGACCTGCCCGACGTGCTGGACCTGCCTCCATCTTCATGTGTACGATGCTGTTTGTATGTTGTAAGAATGTTACGTTCAGAAAATGTACCTAATATAAGTTTGATTAAGAATCGCTTTTTCCGTATGGAGTAGCTGAATTTTTACACTATATTTTTTATTACCCATTAAATCTATTGCTAGTTTTATATTGTAAAAAAAGCACAGAAATAAAATATTAACTTTTTGTCTATAATGCGTTTGTAGTTTTTTCATGTTAGATGGAAGGAACCCCTAATTTGATAAGATATTATCTGGGGAGATTGATTATTTATACATATTACTAACTCGAAAAATCATGGGGAGAGCATATAATATAAAGGCACTTCTTTTGTGATATGGGAATCACATATAATAGTTGTCAAACTACGAATTGTCATGATTTGCGAGCTGGCGGGACGCAGTTTGGTCCTACGGCGCCACACACCACCGGATAAAACGGAAAAAAAATTACGACTCCAAATACGAGTCGTAAAACACTTCGAAAAAACAAAATACGAATTTGAAAAATACGAACTTAGCGGCCGAGACGCGCAAACCAAAAAACTAAAAACACACTAAATACACCCGAAAAAATTACAAACACATCACACAGAGCATGGGGCAACAGCCAGGACGTCTGTAAGTGAGCTGGAACGCAAATTTAACTTGATTTAGACAATTTTCGTCACTTGAAAATCGCTATCATTAACCATTTCAAATATGTTTATTATTTGATTGATTCATTTTGAATGGACATTAATTTATTAATTATTTTAAAAAATGTATGTTAATGTATAAAATTGTCACTATCTTTACTTTATGATTACATTATTGATTAACTCTTTATAATATATTTAGTAATTGATTAATTACTAATTAATTACTAATGTTCATTAATAATTAATTATTAATAATAAGAAAGTTCATAAAAAGTACATCATAAAATATGTATATTTATCACTGGACTTACATTTTGGGATTGATGCTCAACTATTAGTGTTCATTTATAACTTTATTAATCATTAAGATTAATAATGTTCATTAATTAATTATTAATTAGTCCTAATAACAAATTTAGTAAAAAAACTATAAAAAAAAGATGTATATTTCACGGTGGACTTACATTTCGTGGTTGCTGCTCAACTATTAATGTTCATTAATTACTTAATTGATCATAGAATTTTTTTTTCAAATGCATGAAAACATGTACATTTTGCACTGCACTTTGTGTTGCTGCTTAATTATTACATTGCTGTTATATTTATTGTAACGGATCTACTGGCACCCCGACCAGGTACCTCCGTTGATAGACGCGTCCTAGTTTGCGCCGAGGCCTACAAGCACCGCACCGGACACCTCAACCACCACAGACTCCACAACCGCCGTAGTTTAGCTGGAGCCGCGCCGTCTTCCTTCCACCCTGTATGAATCTCCAGCATCCAGGACCGTGTGGGGAAGACCTCTCCTCCAAGGAGGACACATCAGGAACAAGCTTTCAGTAGTTACAGCTCAAGGGAGTATGCAAAAGCATAGCAATCCCCAGTAGTATATAGCGATCCCCTCTAAGAACGAGATGAGACTACGTTTTGAAGGGTCAAGTAGAACTAGCACTTTAATGACAGGGGATCTCCTTTTATGCAATGGTGCCCTCTGAAGGGCTACACCCACATAATTATCACAGCCAATTATATGCATGGTTCAACCCCCACGTCTCCTCCCCTCAGATAACAGGTAACACAATTAAAACAGACACAATTTTAACCACATTCTGGATGTACCCCAAAAACAGGGGGTACACCTTTAAGTCCAGCATTGTTCAATATCTCTCACCCAGGGGAACAACATATTAAAAAATGGCATGAATCAGACCAGGGGTTCAAAAGTTAGTAAAAGTATGTTTTTCACATAACACACAGACATGTCACATATCCCCCACACAATACACATATAGGACAATAGGTGTGGTCACCCCTCCCTGAGGCAACTTGATATAATCAGACAATGATTAAATCAGCCCTCTTTGTTCTTATCTGAGAATGGAAACAGTTTATACAATCGACTTTTCTTATCTGTAACAGGATTATCTATTAGCCGAGTAGCTTTGATATTCTGAGCCAATATATTCTGTAGAACATAAAACAACATATCTACAGTACAGCAATGTGATCATATTTTAACCAAGAATTAAATAATCATAAAACAGGGTAAAACAGTAATGGGTTCCGTTACAGCTGGGGTCTGAGCGCATAAAACTACCGAATAGCGCTCAGATCCTCTTCACACAGTTCAATTGCCATGGAGCTAAAGTCTTTCCCATAGTCTTTCATTATATGAATGGGCTCCATGGCATAGCTTTCTGTGGTATCATGGTTCACACAGGGCAAGTACCGAATGACCCCCCTGTATGTAAAGGGCCAGAATGAGTGACATACACTCTGGTATGGCCGAATACTGTGTTTAAAGGGCAATATGTACCAGGGCCATAGTCGCAGGGCAGGAGGCTGGCAAACAGTCCTCTCCAAGACAAAGTGGCGAAGGGCACTTCGTCACATTTATGTTTTCAGCCTTCTTTATTAATGCAATTGTTTTCATGTGTTGATGCTTAATTATTAATGTTCATGATTATTTAATTAGTCATTTATTTTAAATATTTCTAAATTAAATGTGCTAAAATGCACCACAAAATAGGTAGATTTTATAGTGTAATCATATTTATCTGTTGCTGCTCATTGTCTCAAAGGAATAGGATCCTCAAACCGCTTAAATATTTACATCACTTGCTTACATTTTTTTTTTAAACATTCTTTTTTTATTGTTGAAGACACAGTAACATTATCACATTGCTTTTAGCAAAAGGATAAGGAACAGAACAACAAGACAGTTAAATCATACAGTTACACGATTCCCCAACATCTTAACCAAGATACTGTCTGCATTTTTCTTAGTATTCTGAATGAAATGTTGTAACATTTTTATATTATGTCCTGTCTATCCCTCTATGTCTTCAAACATGGCATTTTTTTTGTTATCATCTGTTTCTTGTCAGGAGACAAGAACATATAAACTGGAGAATATAAACATCAACTCTGTTAAAAAAAGGAAATAAAAGAAAAAAAAGGAAAAAAAACGGGGGCGGGAAAGGGTAGTGTTTACCTGGTGTACTCCAAACCCACAATGGCTGGGATTCATAGGTATAAGTGGTCATCCGGACTCCCCCCTCTTGCCAACCCCGAGCGAGAGCCTCGATCCCCTCCGTCCCAGTCAAGTGCCCAACTTAATGCTTTAGGCTGAGGCCAGCCACGGAGTCCAGATATTCTGAAATAGGGGGACCGTGTTCTGTAGGATATGGGACAGTCTCTCATTTACCATAACATAATTTATTTTTAAAATGATCTCTTTGGTGGTCAGTGTTGCCACTTTCCAGTTTTTTGCTATGCAGCTTTTGGTGACGAGAGCCATGAATTACCATAGTTTGTTTTGTTCTTTTGAGAGACTGGGCCCATGAACCCCCAGAAGACAAATCTCCATCTCCGGCCCCAGCCTAGTCCCTGTCACCTGCGAGAATAGGTCAGTCATCTCCCTCCATTCTCCCATTGCAGCATATATTTTGGTTTCTGTATGTTCCGAGAATCATTCAGAAATGAATATAGAGACCCCAGGAGGCCTTTGATAGAGGGCAGTTTTGCACATATAGTCGACCACCAGGTGTGTTTCGGGGTCCCGTAGTCCCGGGCTAGTAAGGATATCCAGTGTCTAATTTTTCTGTAATTCCAGAGTTCACTCACTGTTATGTGGTATTTGGTAATAAGGGAAGTATGGGATAATAGAGCATCGTCTGAAAACCAGATTCCTGCTCTTTCCAGTGGAATGCCTAGCCACCACTGTCTAGAGGCGGGGCTAAACTCCATCCCTAATCCCGGGAAGGATCTGACTGACACCAATGGTGACAGGAGGGGAGCCAGACCACCGACCGGCTCGGACCTAGCCCAAGCCGCCAGAGTTGATATTATGGGGTTGGGGTGTCGCTGCCTAGCGCCCGACAGGGGCACATCCCAGACTATAGTGTCCCACGAGTGGGGTCTCATTTGCCAGTTTTCCACAAAGGTCCATAGCGGTTGTAGCTTACCTGAGTGGGCTAATGGAATAAACGCGAGTTTCAACGCTCTCAAGAAGAGTCTCAGGTTCGGGCACGAGAGTCCTCCCTGAGATCTCTGCCGGAACATAGTCTTTTTCGCTATTCGCGGTGACCTCCCTCGCCATATAAAATTAAAAATAGAAGCTTAGAGTTTATCTATCTCCTTCATATCCAGCGGTATTGGGAGAGTTCGGAATAAGTACAATATTTTTGGCAGAACTGTCATTTTCACCGAATTAATCCACCCTGTCCACGAGATATTATTTTTTGCCAAGGTTCGCATTTCTTCAGGTAATTGTTTAATTAAGGGCGGAAAGTTGGTTTTCTACATGTCCGACAGCTTCTTGGCGATTCCAACTCACAAGTACTTAATGGAGTTTTTGGGCCATTGAAATTTAAACTCTGCATTCAGTGCCCCCAGGACCATGTGGGGAATGTCTATTCCCAAAGCCTCTGTCTTTTCCACATTGATTTGAAGACCCGATAGGGCACCGAATTCGCCTAAGGTTGACAGCAGGGCGGGGATTGACCTCGCCGGCTCTGTTAGGGTGCAGAGAAGGTCATCCGGAAATAACAAGCATTTCAAATGTTGATGACCCACCTGCATCCCTTTTATCTCTGTGTTATATCTAATTTGTGGGGCTAAAGGCTCGATCGCCAAAGCAAATAGTAATGGAGACAAGAGGCAGCCCTGCTGGGTTCCCCTCTGGATAACTATAGAAATGTTTGCCGATCCCGGGAGTTTTAAACATGCCTGCGGGTTCTTGTATAATGTTCTGATCAATTGTATGAATCGACCTTTAAAGCCAAACTTAGCCAGCACTGCGTACAGATAAGACCATTCCAATGTGTCGAAGGCTTTTTTCCATGTCAAGAGCCAGCACACAAAGGAGGTGTAACGGATCTCCTGGCACCCCGACCGGGTACCTCCGTTGATGGACGCGTCCTAGCTTGCGCCGAGGACTACAAGCACCGCACCGGACACCACAACCACCACAGACTCCACAACTGCCGTAGCTTAACTGGAGTCGCGCCGTCTTCCTTCCACCCTGTATGAACCTCTAGCATCCAGGACTATGTGGGGAAGACCTCTCCTCCAAGGCAAGTACATCAGGAACAAGGGTTCAGTAGTTTAAAGCTCAAGGGAGTATGCAAAGCATAGCAATCCCCAGTATGATATATCAATCCCCTCCAAGAACGAGACGAGGCTACGTTTTGAAGGGTCAAGTAGAACTCTCTTGCTGGCACACCCAGCCTGGTTTTTATTACAGTCAGGTAAACAGAACACACCAAGGGGAAGGTATAAACAACCAATAACACAATAGTAACGTCCACAGTTTCCCTCCCCTCCTGCTTGGGAGATAATTGAGTTTATTACTGTATCTACTCAATTATCTCCCAGCTAAAACTTACACATTTTTATCCATTTTTATAACTTTATGATTTTACATAGTACATAAATAAATCTTACATTTTTATGAACAACATAAATTGTGGAACAAGATATAAAAAAATGGCATGAATCAGACCAGGGGTTCAAAAGTTAGTAAAAGTATCTTTTACACATAACACACAGACATTTCACATATCCCCCATAGTTGGCCACACAATACACATATAGGGACAATAGGTGGGTCACACCTCCCTCAGGCTACCTGGCAACTTTGATACAATCAGACATGGATAAGACCATCCTTCTTTGTTCTTATATCTGAGAATGAAAACACTTTATACAATAGACTTCCTTATCTTATGAGGAGTCTCTGTAACAGGATTATCTCCCATGCCAAGGTCTGCAATAGTCTGGGCTAATATTCTGCAGAGCATAAACCAACATACATACAGTATAATAGTAGGATCATATTTTAACCATAATAATAACCATAAAACAGTGTAAAACAGTGATGGGTTCCGTTACACACCTCCCCCGTGACCATAAGCCGGCATACACGGTCTGATCCCAACGGTCGGCCTGGGGATGTCTGGACAAAAGTATTTGTTGGTCAATTCTCTAGTTTGACAAACCATCAGCATTAGTGCAATTCACATTTACTCACATTTCACATATCCCCAGATAGCTGGGATCTGAGCGCACAAAACTACTGAATAGTGCTCAGATCCTATTCACACAGTTCAATTGCCATGTAGCTAAAGTCTTTCCCATAGTCTTTCATTTTATGAATGGGCTCCATGGCATAGCTATCTGTGGTATCATGGTTCACACAGGGCTAGTACCGAATGACCCCCCTGTATGTAAAGGGCCAGAATGAGTGACATACACTCTGGTATGGCTGAATACTGTGTTTAAAGGGCAATCTGTCCCAGAGCCATAGTCGCAGGGGAGGAGGCTGGCAAACAGTCCTCTCCAAGACAAAGTGGCGAAGGGCACTTCGTCACACATCTCCCCTTTGGGGGGAAGTCTAACCAGGCACCTGACCTTCTGCCGATTCACCAACCCACAATAAACCAGTGCTAGAGCAGCCCCCCCACAACATCAAAGTGCAAGAGCAGCCCACCCACAACAAACCGTTACTGCACCTGGATATTTCGCTGTGGTGATGGGGCAACACGCTGAGGGGACTTGAGGGGCAGAGGCCAGCGGCACTCTGCCCTGATGCCAGCTCTTCTGCTGGTATAACCTGCAGGACATCCTGCTCTGTACAAGGGACAAAGGGAGGGCAGAGGCCGACTGCACTCTGCCCCGCTGTCAGCTCTTCTGCTGGGGTACTTGGGACATATTCCGGCTCAGTAGCCAGGGAAACGTGGGGGTCAGTGGGGGTTAACATTTCCTCTGTTAACCCTGGGGCCACATTAGAAGTTAGCTGGGGAGGGGAATTTGTACTTACCCCCTCCTCCAGTTGTCCCAGTGAGGGTAGTTGGGGATCTGGACAGGCTGTGGGCGCAGAGACCACAGTCCTATCTGCGCTGTCTGGGAGATTGGTGTCTCCCCTTGTTAGGGTAAACTGTCGCTGGGGAGGAAGGACAACACCTTCTGCCCCCTCTGGTTCACACTGCCGCTGGGTGGGAAGGACGACACCTTCTGTCCCCTGGGGTTCACACTGCCGCTCGGGGGGAAGGACAACACCTTCTGCCCCCTGGGGTTCACACTGCCGCTGGGGGGGAAGGACGACACCTTCTGCCCCTGTGGTTTACACTGCCGCTGAGGGGGGAGGACGACACCTTCTGCCCCCTGGGGTTCACACTGCCGCTGGGGGGGGAGGACGACACCTTCTGCCCCCTGGGGTTCACACGGCCGCTGGGGAGAAGGACGACACCTTCTGCCCCCTGGGGTTCACACTGCCGCTGGGGGGGAAGGACGACACCTTCTGCCCCCTGGGGTTCACACTGCCGCTGGGGGGGAAGGACAACACCTTCTGCCCCCTGGGGTTCACACTGCCGCTGGGGGGTATGGACGACACCTTCTGCCCCCTGGGGTTCACACTGCCGCTGGGGGGGAAGGATGACACCTTCTGCCCCCTGGGGTTCACACTGCTGCTGGGGGGGAAGGACTACACCTTCTGCCCCCTGGGGTTCACACTGCCGCTGGGGAGGGAAGGACGACACCTTATGCCCCCTGGAGTTCACACTGCCGCTGGGGGGGAAGGATGACACCTTCTGCCCCCTGTTGTTCACACTGCCGCTGGGGGGAAAGGACGACACCTTCTGCCCCCTGGGGTTCACACTGTCACTGGGGGGGAAGGACG
>JAPZIH010000949.1:52500-65000 GCA_027410445.1 Discoglossus pictus
GGTACACCTTTAAGTCCAGCACTGTTCAATATCTCTCACCCAGGGGAACAACATATTAAAAAATGGCATGAATCAGACCAGGGGTTCAAAAGTTAGTAAAAGTATGTTTTTCACATAACACACAGACATTTCACATATCCCCCACACAATACACATATAGGACAATAGGTGTGGTCACCCCTCCCTGAGGCAACTTGGTATAATCAGACAATGATTAAATCAGCCCTCTTTGTTCTTATCTGAGAATGAAAACACTCCACACAATCGACTCCCTTATCTGTAACAGGATTATCTCTCCTGCCAAGGTCTGCACTAGCCTGCAGAGCACAAACCAACACACATACAGTATATTACTAGGATCATATTTTAACCAAGAATTAAATAACCATAAACAGGGTAAAACAGTGATGGGTTCCGTTACAGCTGGGATCTGAGCGCACAAAACTACCGAATAGCGCTCAGATCATCTTCACACAGTTCAATTGCCATGTAGCTAAAGTCTTTCCCATAGTCTTTCATCATATGAATCGGCTTCATGGCATAGTTATCTGTGGTATCATGGTTCACACAGGGCAAGTACCGAATGACCCCCCCCATTCTGTATGTAAAGGGCCAGAATGAGTGACATACACTCTGGTTTGGCCGAATACTGTGTTTGAAGGGCAATATGTACCAGGGCCATAGTCGCAGGGCAGGAGGCTGGCAAACAGTCCTCTCCAAGACAAAGTGGTGAAGGGCACTTCGTCACTGTGACGAGATCAGTCTCGTCACTGCGAATTGGAGAAGCTTGGAGGCCTACATTCTGCCGTTTGACTACGGCCCATGTTGACTTCCTCCTACAAAGACATAGAAGCCATGCTCCATTTGGTCAGAAAGGACTGTGATCTAACTTTTGAACCACTGCACCAATTTGTATCATTTTGACACATGTTTGTATTTGGAGTATGCTGATTCTGAAAATGTATGTTTTATGTGAAGCTGATGCATACTTGTAAAGTTATGAAAAATGTGTAGAAATGTGTTACAGAGTCTGACCATCCCCCCATTAGGTAAACACAGGGTGTCGCCAGGACTTGAACAAAGGGCCAGTGTATGGGGTTTCCCCAGGGGCATAGTCCAGGAGGAAACAGGAAGTGTTCACTGGGACAGTCTGGGTGAGAATGAGCATAGTAGCCACGCCTGGGGTTGGCCCATGGGAGGAGTCTCATGGTTCCTACCCTGTCTGATTGGCCATAGGTAATTAGGGGTTGACCAGAGGTAGTCACTGCCCCTACGGTGTATGTGGATATGGTTTTTTATATATGTCTTTGTTTTAATAAAGGAGTGAGTTCACTGCTTGACCCTCAAACACAGAGCTTGTGTCTCATGCTTGGGGGGATTCATGGGGTGCTGTTGCAGACTGACTGCCAGGAGTGTAAGCATCTTTGGGGGGTGCTTTTCCTGTTCAGCTGCTAGCGGCTATTCGTGAGGTTCCAGTTGCAGGCTTGGAGTATTTTCCCCTTGGATCCAGTTCTTGGGGGATTGGGTGTCCTGCAGTAGCTGTCCCTATATCACTGGACGGGCGGATCGGCTAAAACGGCCTGGTCGCCCCCTTCTATGTGTGGGGGTACCGTTACACTGGTGGCAAGCGGCGGAATTGTTCCCACAGCCAGAATGACAGCTACAGGAGACACCATTCTGTGGATTTACAAGTTGGGGGCAACGCATGTCCCAGCACAGCGACCCTAAAAGCAGCAGAATGGAACCAGCAGTGCTATACGAGGATGAGGACCTGGATGGCCGGGATGCATTAAGGAAAGGCATCTGGTACCAGGCCCTGGATAATGTACAATACCAGCGGGGTGAGAGTCTCCCCAGTGAAGAGCAACGTTTGCAGAAGCAAGTGGCCCTGCGCATGCCCTTCCTGGGAGAGCAACCCCTTGAGGAATGGGTGGAGGAACTCAAGCTCCGTGCATGGCAGGAGCTATGGCTGGAGGATGCCTACCAGGCGCTCTGGTGGTATATGGCACAGTATACACCCTGGACAGCCGAGCATGACAAGCCAGAGGGAGAGGAGTTTGATGGTCCTGGCTTGTTATGGCAGTCATTTGCAGAGCCTGACTTCGGAAGCCCTGCGCAGACCAGACTTGAGGATATTTTCTATGAGAGGGAGGCTAGGCATGACTGGGATGACCCCCATGAGGTAGAGCAAGACCTTGTTCACCTAGCAACCCTGGAGTGGGAACTGGAGAAGGACTACCGAGATCTCTTCCACTCCATTGGGAAGGCTCAGCATTACAACAAGGTGAGAGACCCAGATCCAGACCCCTTCAGCTGGGAAGATATTGTAGAGGTTTATTAAGAGGAACCCCAGGCGGCAGGTGGAGATGGGACCGAGGTCTCTCCACCGGCCCTACAGGGATGCTGGGTGGCTAGCCCAGATCCCCAGCGCCAGTGTGAAGTGCAGGGAGTGGAGAGCATTGTCTCCCCTCCCCAGCAGAAGTGTACCTTGCAGGGAGAGGAGAGCAGCGTCCTCCATCCCCAGCGTCAGGGTGAGCTGCAGGGAATTGAGAGCTCAGACTCCATTCCCCATCGGCAGATTGATATGCATGGAATTGGGAGCCCCGTCTCCATTCCCCAGCGTCAGGGTGAGCTGCAGGGAATTGAGAGCTCAGACTCCATTCTCCAGCAACAGGCTGAGCTACCAGGGGCAGAGACGGTCGGTCCTGTCCCCCAGCAACAGGGCTGTTTAGCCAAAGGGGAGACCGTCGGTCTCCCCCCCCTACAACCAGGCCCCAAACAGGCTACTTCCGTGGTAGCGCTGGCACCAGGGCAGAGTACCGCTGGTCTCTGCCCACTCAGCAACCCACCAAGGCAGCTTACCAGTGCCCAGCACAGCCGTGGTGAGGCACCTGGACATGGACAAGTTTCTCCTCTACCCAGGTGTAGTAACCAGTTATTGTGGGTGGGCTGTACTGCTGATTGTGTTTTGTGGGTGGCCTTCTGGACTAATCAGGAATCTGACCGGAAGGTCAGATATCCTGTTAGTCTGTTTGGAAAGGGGGAGAGATGTGAATAGATCAGTCTCGTCACTGCGAATTGGAGAAGCTTGGAGGCCCACATTCTGCCGTTTGACTACGGCCCATGTTGACTTCCTCCTACAAAGACATAGAAGCCATGCTCCATTTGGTCAGAAAGGACTGTGATCTAACTTTTGAACCACTGGACCAATTTGTATCATTTTGACACATGTTTGTATTTGGAGTATGCTGATTCTGAAAATGTATGTTTTATGTGAAGCTGATGCATACTTGTAAAGTTATGAAAAATGTGTAGAAATGTGTTACAGAGTCTGACCATCCCCCCATTAGGTAAACACAGGGTGTCGCCAGGACTTGAACAAAGGGCCAGTGTATGGGGTTTCCCCAGGGGCATAGTCCAGGAGGAAACAGGAAGTGTTCACTGGGACAGTCTGGGTGAGAATGAGCATAGTAGCCACGCCTGGGGTTGGCCCATGGGAGGAGTCTCATGGGTCCTACCCTGTCTGATTGGCCATAGGTAATTAGGGGTTGACCAAAGGTAGTCACTGCCCCTACGGTGTATGTGGAAATGGTTTTTTATATATGTCTTTGTTTTAATAAAGGAGTGAGTTCATTGCTTGACCCTCAAACACAGAGCTTGTGTCTCATGCGTGGGGGGATTCATGGGGTGCTGTTGCAGACTGACTGCCAGGAGGGTGGGCATCTTGGGGGTGCTTTTCCTGTTCAGCTGCTAGCGGCTATTCGTGAGGTTCCAGTTGCAGGCTTGGAGTATTTTCCCCTTGGATCCAGTTCTTGGGGGATTGGGTGTCCTGCAGTAGCTGTCCCTATATCACTGGACGGGCGGATCGGCTAAAATGGCCTGGGCGCCCCCTTCTATGTGTGGGGGTACCGTTACAGTCACAAACATAAATTGTGGAACAACATATTAAAAGATGGCATTAAGCAGACCAGGGGTTCAAAAGTTAGTAAAAGTATCTTTTACACATAACAAACAGACATTTCACAGGCAATACACATCCCTCATAGTTGGCCACACAATACACATATAGGGACAATAGGTGTGTCACACCTCCCTGAGGCTATCTGGCAACTTTGATACAATCAGACATGGATTAGATCATCCTTCTTTGTTCTTATGTCTGAGAATGAAAACACTTTATACAATAGACTTCCTTATCTTATGAGGAGTCTCTGTAACAGGATTATCTCCCATGCCAAGGTCTGCAATAGTCTGGGCTAATATTCTGCAGAGCATAAACCAACATACATACAGTATAATAGTAGGATCATATTTTAACCATAATAATAACCATAAAACAGGGTAAAACAGTGATGGGTTCCATTACAGGGGGGTTCTGTCCTGAGAGGCCAAGTGAATGACATTCATAGTCTTTTGTATGTTATCAGCTGTCTGCCGGTGTAGAACGAAACCGGTTTGATCCTTGTGGATCAAATCCGGGAGGAACCGCGAGATCCTATCTGCAATAATTTTGGCTAGCAGTTTAAGATCTCCATTTATAAGGGAGATGGGCCTATAATTTTTCGGGTCTAGTGGGTATCTGCCTTCTTTGGGAAAGACAATTAAGTCAGCCCTATTCAGTTCTGGGGGCATTGGTTCTCCGTTTAGAATGGCGTTAAATAATTGGCAGAGATATGGTGCTAGAATATGCGCAAAGGATTGTAGTAAGATTTGGTGAAGCCGTCAGGGCCACGGGCTTTCCATATTTTTAAGCTATTAATAGCATCAAGTATCTCCTCTACCGTTATGTCTGAATTGAGTGTGGCCGCACTCTGATCTGATACCTTAGGATGATCGCAGGAATCCAAGTAGGACCGAAGAAGGGTCGCGGTCGGTTTGCCGCTTCGTGGAAAAAATTGAGCTATAGAAGTCAGCAAACATTTGCTTGATGATATTTTGGCTGACCGTTACCTGTCCCTTTGCAGCTTTTATATGCAAGATCCTAGACTCCGCTATCTTAGACCGAAGCTTTCTTTCCAACAGAGAGTCCGGTTTGTTGGCTTTTGAGTAGAACAGATGTTTGGTTCGTCTCAGGGCTTTTTCCGTTTTGTGGGAAAGCACCGCATCTAGCTCCAGCCTGCACTAATCTATCCTCTGGCGGAGTCTAGGGGAGGGGCAAGACTGGTTCCTGGTCTCTAGGTCCTGTAACTTAGTAGTGATTTCCTGCTCTCTGATTTTACATTGTTTTTTAAAAGCAGAAGCTATCTTAATGCATGACCCCCTAATAAAGGCCTTATGGGCCATCCAAACCCAGCCTACACCCGAGTCCCCCGAGCTGTTGCACTCAAAGTACAGGAGAATATCTTTTTTAATTTATTCCGACAACTCTGGGTTAACAAGTAAAAGCTTGTTTAGTTTCCATGTGTATGGTGTGGATATGTTCACCCCTAGATCTATGTCTATGCTCACCACCGCGTGATCCGAAAACAGGGGCATACCCTTATCTCCGCCCTCCCTGAGCGATCAAACAATGACGAAGCTATCAAGAAGGTATCAAAGCGCGAGAAAGATCCGTGGGTGTGGGAGTAGTACGTATAGTCCCGCTCTTGTGGGTGGTGTCCCCTCCAGGCATCTACCAGGCCCAGACTATGCAGCGCCTTCCTGATTTGACTTAATTTGTTAAAGTACCTGTCTGTGGTCTGGGTGCCCGAGCGGCTAGGTTAAAATCCCCTTCCATCACCATTGTGCTGCCGGAGTACGGCTCTAAAAGCCTCAGGATATGCAGCAGTGTCTTATGTGGTGTCGTGGTAGGGGCATAAAAGGAGGTGAGAGACAATTTAGTCTCCAGAACTGTTCCATGAAGTATTACATAGTGTCCATTTTTGTCCACTATCTTAGACTCTACCTGGAAGGGGAAGTTGCTGTGGATCAATATAGAGGCCCCCGCTTTCCTGGTGGCCTGGGTGGAGGAATAGTTGGTGGGATAGTCTCTGCTTAGATATGTTGGTATATGATTGCGGGCAAAATGTGTTTCCTGCATGAATATGATCGAAGCCTTCATATCTTTGTAATACATAAAGGCCTTCTTTCTCTTGAACTGGGAGTAAAAGCCCTTAACGTTGTGAGTTACAAAAGTAAAGTTTGTATCAACCGGTCTAGCCATTAGTAATGTTTAGTGTGAGGCTGTAGTGTCCAGTCATCTTACCTTGTCTTGTAGAGGGATCAGCACGGAGAGAGTGGCCGGGGGAGGGCCTGGAGCCACCTCTGGGAGCCGGGCACTGCCCACTTTGGAGCCGAGAAGGAGAGGGCACACCAGGAGGAATGGGGAAAAAAAGTAACATGAAATGAAATAATAGTAACAACTTTATACATTTTTACAGTTAGTAAATTTAAGCATTCACAGTAACACATTGAATCTTCTAAACACATCTTCCTACACCAGTGATCTATCCTGGCGACCTGGGGAAGGATGGGTGGACATGCCACTCCTCCGAAAAACCCCAATAGGAAGGGGTTGACTAGTCCCATGGAAGGGACAGAGAAAAAATTGAATAAAAAACAAAGTGAACTAGAATCTTATTGTCTCAGAAACAGTGCAACCAGCAACCTGATCACTAATTAGAGTATTTAAAGTAAGGCCGTGGTGCTAAGAAAGAGGAGGCCAAAAAAACAAAAAACAAACAAGTAAACGTGGCATTTTGCCTCAAGGAACTTGATGGCGAGCAGTCCGTTATCAGAAAAGAGCAAGACCCAGTCCAGCTGTTTTAGTGTCCTTTCTAGTTTCATCATTATCCCATGTCGCTTGGAGCTGGACCCTCCGGGGCTACTTCGTTCAGCGCCTGGATAGGTTGAGTCCAGGGTGAGGATGTGCGGCCTCTATCTGTAGCCTCAGAAGGCTGAGTCCGAGTTTTGTACGGGACAGCTGACCATTGCTGCCTGGGGTTGAGGTCTGGCCCCCCTCGCCGGGGCTCTGGTCCTCTGGCCCTTTCCTCCGAAACCATGTGCAGCGATAGGAGAATTGCCAAGCCGTCCTCTAGTGTATGGGCAGAGAATGATTTCCCCTTGTGCTGGAATACCAGGGCAAAGGGGAATCTCCACCGGTACTGAACGTTGTGTTGAATCAGTACTCCTAAGACCGGTTTCATGTCCCTGCGTCTGGCTAATGTTATGGGGGAGAGGTCCGCGAAGACAAGGAGTAGAGCGTTATCAGGTCCCCTAATGTCCGGGGTTTTTCGGACAGCAGCTAATACCAGGTTTCTTGACTGTTGCCAAGGGAATCAGATAATGACATCTTTGGGCACTTCCATGCTTCTTGCCGCCCCTAGGGCTCTATGGGCCCTCTCAACTTCCAGCCGTGAGGCCGGTACCTCCGGGAGGAGTTTGGTCAGAGTCTCTGAGACATATTGTTTTAGATTCTGTACCGCCCTATGGATCCCCCTTATTCTTATATTATGACGTCTCGAGCGGTTCTCAAGGTCTTCGTATTTCTCTTCTAACGCCGCTATGCGAGAGGAGTTCTTGTGAATCTCCAGCCTATCCCTCTCTTGTGCCTCCACTATCTGATCCGCGGTCTCCTCAAGCAGGTTGGTCCTTTGGCCCAGGTCGTGGATGTCTTTCTTAATGGCGTCCACAATCTTAGTCATGTACGCCTGGAATAGCCCCTCAATCTGGGCTAGCAAGCTTTTCGAGAGGTTCATATCAGGTTGAGGCAGGTCTGTCTGGCCCTCTTCTTTCGATTCCCCATCTTTCGATTCACCTGAGGGATCCGATGCCGCCTTCTTCGCTGCCCCAGGAGGTTTGCAATAATCAGTGATTCTTTTCATTGGTAGGGCTTTCTTGTTTCTCCCCATGTTTTGTTGTCGCTTTTCAAGCGGTGAGTTAAGCATAGGGTCAGACTGGCTGGATGTATGGGGTCCCAGTGGATGGTCAAGGGTCCGCTTTCTCCCTTTCTTTTTCTTCTTTTCCCTTCCTTTGGAAGGACTGCTATCTAGTGGTAGTGCGACTGCTTACTGTAGAATTTAGTGTTGCTGTGTTAGCGATCCATTGGAGTATCTCCCTCTAGGTGAGCCCTTAGTCCAAAGTGAGCATTGCTTTAGGCAGTGGCCTCCTTGGACCTGTGCCCTTGGTGTATTTCAATGCGTGGGATGCCAGTTGTCAGAGTAGTGGCCATTAGGGCTGCCCAGTGGCACTGCTGCCAGATATAGTCCCGGGTAGGAGGTATTAGGAAGAGTAGCTCCTATGATATAAGATATTTTCCCTCTGCTGTCAGATGTATGGTAAATTTAGTCAGGCCCATAGGAGTGCTGGCAGTGCAAATATTAGCCACTTGGCGGCAGCAGTCCCCTTCAGATATTCTCAATACTGGAGGATCTTCAAGGGAAGCCAATTCAGATTGCTTATTATTCTCAGCTACAATTCTGACTTGTGAGGGTTTGATAGTTTCAGCCCGCTTAGTTGTCAGGCAGTGCAGGCACCCATCAGGTAAGTGGTGTTATTTGTATGTTTATATAGAGTGGGATAAGGGCTTTGTTCTCTTTTTTCTTTTCTTTCAATCTTTGCAGGACTGGCAGGCTCCTGGTGTTATGTTGGCCTGCCCTTTTCCAAGATGGCGGTTTTGGCTTCAGCCCTTTGTTAGACACTGCCCTGGTGATGGCTTTTCGGGGGGGGAGGGGGGGAGGAGTAGGTGCTATGGGAGGCTTATGTGTTATCCCCGCTGGTGTGTTATGGGGTTCTTTTCTCCTTGTCTCCAGTCCCTGTAACCCCCTCTGTACCTTCTCTCTTGTGTAACTTCTTGATTGCGCCACAAGATGGCGGCCGCGTTTTCACAAGCTTTCTGCATTCTGCTCCCCGAGATGACGGCGTTCCTGCTGTGTCCCAGCTCCTTTCTCTTCACCGGCTCTGTCCAGCTGTAGCAGGGGTCCTCCTGTGACACCAGGGGTCCTCCGGTGGCCCCAACCAGGCCCGGCAAATCTCTCTCACCTCCCTGCGGCGATTAGCGCAGGGGCTCCTGCTCTCCTCTCCCTCTGCAGCGTGTCAGGTAAGCTTTCCTGTTGCAGCCTTTCCTCGGCTGCCCTGGGGCCGCGGGCTTCTCCGGCTGTTGTCTGCCAGTTCCTTGCTCCGGAGCCTGCTTAGGGAGGATAGGAGGGATCTCCCACCGGGGGAGGCCTGATGCAGTAGGCCTCAACCCCCCGCTGTGAAATTCGGGGCTTCTAGGGCCCTTTCTCAGCCTCTCTGGCCCTGGTCTTTATAATCCGCCCTCCTGGCAACTTATAGGGCCAAATGTGGGGCAATTTGGGGTGATTTGGGGTGATTTTCGCCCCTTTTGGCTAATTTAGAAGCAGAGCAGCAGCACAGCACGTCTGCTCTCCTTGCCAGCTGGACACACCTCTCACTTTCTTACATTTTATAGTGCATTTACTTATATTTTGCATCTATGCCAATTAAAATCATACAAACATTAACAATGCTTTTTATTTTATTTCACAGTTTGATCATCTGGCCACCTGACTACACAGAGGGGCGTTTGCAGCATTTCATCTGCAATCAGATCACCTTCACCGGTATATCATTTTTCAATATTTAAATGTATTTTAGTAGATGCATGTATGACAAGTCAACAAGTACTTTCAATGATTCATACATTCATTCAAACAAAATATTAAATATGATTTTTACATCTTTTCACAGATTTCTCGCGTCTCCACCTGCCTGAACACAGGAGTCGCCTCTGCAGGAATTAACATTATAGAACATCTACTTCACAGGTATATGATTTTGTGATGACATTCTTTACAAATATAGCAATAAGTATTTTTTAGAGCCCAAGGATGACAGATATTGCTTCATTAATTTAAGTCATTTATTTTAAAAAATATTGAATAATTACAAGAAAAAAAAGGAATACATATATACTTAGCTATTGATGTTTTAAATAATTACACTTTAACATCATAACTTCATTTATTGATTAATTTATGTAGTACCAAAAAAAAAAGCCTTTTACAACAATCTATACTTTGCTCATAGCTATTTCCGTTTCTCTTTCTTTACGAAAACATGTTTACAGGTTGACATTTTGCAGTGGTAACACTTTTACATTATTGTATTCATGTGTATTCTTTAATTCGTTAATTCATCATTATGTTACTGCTCATTGTCAGGGATAGGACCTTAGAAGCAGTTAAATATTTAATTTCATGTTTTATATTAGGTCACTTGTTAACATTTTAAAATGCTTTCAACAAATATTTATGATTATGATTTACATTTGCTATGTATGCCAATTAAAATGAATATTTACAAAATCTTTATATGTCATTTTACAGATCCATCATCTCTGCATCTCCCTGAAGACACAGTGACGTGAGTGACGTCTGCAGTATTTCAGTTCATATCGCATCTAATTGACAGGTATCATTCTTGATGACATTATTTATAAAAACAGAATTAACCGCCTTATTACATTGCAAGTTGCCCTATGAAATAGAGCTCCATATAACCACACAGCATATTTGGGAACACAAATACTTACTTACTGAAGACCTTGCTTTTGGATAGAAGAGAGAGAGAGACACACATAGAGAGAGAGACAGACACAGAGAGAGAGACACAGAGAGAGAGAGAGAGAGAGATACACACACACACACACACACACAGATACACACATACACAGAGAGAGAGAGACACGCAGAGAGAGAGAGATACACAAACACACTGTAACGGAACCCATCACTGTTTTACCCTGTTTTATAGTTATTTAATTCTTATGGTTAAACTATGATCACATTGCTACACTGTAGATATGTTGTTTTATGTTCTACAGAATATATTGTCTCAGAATATTACAGCTACTAGGCTAATAGATAATCCTATTACAGAGACTCCTCATAAGATAAGGAAGTCTATTGTATAAAGTGTTTTCATTATGAGACATAGAACAAAGAATTATAATCTGATCAATGTCTGATTGTATCAAAGTAGCCAGGTAGCCTCAGGGTGGTGTGACCACACCTATTGTCTCTCTATGTGTATTGTGTGGCCAGATATGGGGGATGTGTATTGCCTGTGGAAAGAGATGTGTATATATATTTCTGCATAACAAAATAAAGACAGTATTCTTTGACTCCCAATTGAGTGCCGTCCAATATGGGTGGTCTGGGCTTGTGAGACTGCAGTGCTTCTTGGATATTTTACCGTATACCAGCGGAGATACTGGACTTCGTGTTCCAACTCTGTTACATTTGTTGGCAGTGACGGGATAGAAGCCAAGCCTCGGAATGGAACAAGCAGTGTTATACGAGGAGGAGGACCTGGATTACAGGGATGCATTAAGGAAAGGCATCTGGTACCAGGCCCTGGATAATGTACAATACCAGCGGGGTGAGAGTCTCCCCAGTGAAGAGCAGCAGTGGCAGAAACAAATGGCCCTGCGGATGCCCTTCCTGGGGGAGCAGCCCCTGGAGGAATGGGTGAAGGAACTAGAGCACTGGGTATGGCAGGAGCTATGGCTGGAGAATGCCTACCAGGTGCTCTGGTGGTATATGGCACAGTATAGACCCTGGACAGCCGAGCATGACAAGCAAGAGGGAGGGGAGTTTGATGGTCCAGGGTTGTTATGGGAGTCCTTTGCAGAGCCTGACTTCGGGAGCCCTGCGCAGACCAGACTTCAGGACATTTTCTATGAGAGGAAGGCTAGGCATGACTGGGATGACCCCCAGGAGTTAGAGCAAGACCTGGCTCACCTAGCAACCCTGGAGTGGGAACTGGAGCAGGACTACCAACACCTGCTCAGCTTTGTGCAGCCCCAACCTACCCGACAAGCAGAACCAGACCTCATTGACTGGTCCTGGGATGACCTCCAGATGGCAGGTAGAGATGGGACCAAGGTCTCTCTACAGGCCCTACAGGGAGCCGAAGGTGTCGTCCTTCCTCCCCAGCAGCAGTGTGAACCCCAGAGGGCCGAAGGTGTCGTCCTTCCCCCACAGTGGCAGTGTGTACCCCAGGGGACCGAAGGCGTCGTCCTTTGCCCCCCACGGCAGTGTGAACCCCAGAGGGCAGAAGGTGTCGTCCTTCCTCCTCAGCGGCAATGTGAACCACAGGGAGCAGAAGGTGCCGTCCTTCCTCGCCAGCGGCAGTGTGTACCCCAGGGAGCAGAAGGTGCCGTCCTTCCTCCCCAGCGGCAGTGTGTACCCCAAGGGGCCGAAGGTGTCGTCCTTCCCCCCCAGCGGCAGTGTGAACCCCAGGGAGCTGAAGGTGTCGCCCTGTCCCCCCAGCGACAGCTTACCCTAACAAGGGGAGACACCAATTTCCCAGACATTATGATTATATCAAAGTAGCCAGGTAGCCTCAGGGTGGTGTGACCACACCTATTGTCTCTCTATGTGTATTGTGTGGCCAGATATGGGGGATGTGTATTGCCTGTGGGAAGAAATGTGTATATATATTTCTGCACAACAAAATAAAGACAGTATTCTTTGACTCCCAATTGAGTGTTGTCCAATATGGGTGGTCTGGGCTTGTGA
>JAPZIH010000949.1:70000-96684 GCA_027410445.1 Discoglossus pictus
GCCAAAGCAAATTTTTATTTGTATCTTTTGCAATGTACCAGATGCCTTAACTTTGTGGGACACATTTAAATTACATATGTGTGAAGACTTCTTGAAACGTTACAATGACACCATTGCACAATTTAAAGCATTAATGGAAATACAGGAAATCTTACTTTGTCATGGATTAAATTGTGCCAACTTTTATCTGCTTGATCCAGGACTTATAGATGAAATTAACTTTGATGTGTATGACACTGACATTGAATACCAAAAAACACAAGAAAAAATTGGAACTTTAAATGTATTGCAATTGGAAGCATTTAACACCATCACAAATGCAATACAAGATGACATGCTCAAAGAGTGTTATTTCTATCTGGATGGCCCTGGTGGATCAGAAAAAACTTATCTATATCATTTGTTGATGAGTTGCATTCGAGCACAGGGTCAAATAGCACTGCCATTTGCAACCACTGGAATTGCCGCACTTTTGTTAGAAGATGGTAGAACTGTGCATAGTGGATTTAAACTGCCAGTTCCCATTCTGGGAACATCAGTGTTGGATATTCAAATGAATTCATTACAAGCCAAAAAATTGCACAAGACTAAATTAATTATAATAGATGAGGCAACTATGATGTCATGTCATGACCTGCAATGTATTGATCGATTATTAAAATAAGTTATGGCTAATGATTTGCCATTTGGTGGAAAGGGGATGTTGTTAGGAGGAGATTTCAGGCAAACATTACCTGTGGTGCCACATGGCAAATCGGACTGACATTGTCGAAATGTGTATAAAAAGAAGTAAGCAATGGAAAATATTTACACACCTTAAATAAAAAGTAAATATGAGATCTAAAGGCCGAAATCAATTCAATGATTGGCTCATTCACATTGGAGAAGGAAAACAGCCAAAAATAAATAATTTACCTGATGATGCTGTACAAATTCCACCAGAAATGATTTCAACAGAACCATTAATTTAGACAATCTTCCTCAATACCATCAATAACGAGGATTACTCAGACATTGCAAGCAAAGTAATATTGACATACCCGTCTCTACTACACTAATCCCAGCTCTCACACACATCTTCAACCTTTCCCTAAACACTGGCACATTTCCATCATCTCTAAAACATGCCATAATTACACCCACTCTCAAGAAACCCTCATCCGATTCTGACGTTGCTTCTAACTACCGCCCTATCTCTCTACTTCCCCTGGCTTCCAAACTGCTGGAGCGGCTCGTCTATAACCGCCTTACCAGTTTCATCTCCTCTAACTCTCTTCTGGACACTTTCCAATCCGGCTTTTGGCCCCAACACTCCACTGAGACGGCCCTCATAAAAGTCACCAATGACCTGCTCAATGCCAAGTCTAAAGGCGACTTTTCTATTTTGCTTCTCCTGGATCTCTCTGCCGCCTTTGACACAGTTGACCATCCACTTCTACTCCACATTCTCTCCTCCCTCAGCATTCGAGACACTGCTCTCTTGTGGTTCTCATCATACCTCTAAGAACGATCATTTAGCGTCTCCTTCTCCGGCACATCTTCTCCTCACCCCCTGTCTATTGGCATACCCCAAGGATCAGTCCTCGGCCCCCTCCTCATCTACACATCCTCACTCGGCACCCTAATAAACTCTTTTAAGTTCCAGTACCATCTCTATGCAGATGACACCCAAATCTACCTCTCCGCACCAGATCTATCCCCCTCTCTTCTAGCACATGTCTCCGACTGCCTCTCTAGTGTATCCTCTTGGATTTCCGCCCACCATCTAAAACTCAACATGTGTAAGACTGAACTCTTAATCTTCCCACCCCCTCCCACAGCGTCAACTCCTCACATCTCTTTCACTGTCAATAATGCCATCATCACTCCCACCTCCTAAGCCCGTAATACACATCGTTCAGTGTCGGCAGCTCCTCTTTGTCAATCACTTCACTGGCTTCCCTTAGCCTCCAGAATAAAGTTTAAAATCTTGACCCTAACTTATAAAGCCCTCAACAACAGCGCACCCCCATACATCTCTGCTCTATTCTCCAAATACTCCCCCACACGCCCTCTTCGTTCTGCTAACGACCTTCTTCTTTCTACCACTCTTGTCACCTCCTCTCACTCCCGCCTCCAGGACTTTTCTCGCGCTGCCCCTATTCTCTGGAACTCCTTGCCTCGCTTCACCAGACTATTCTCCTGCCTTAAATCCTTCAAAATATCAATAAAAACGCATCTCTTTAAAGAAGCCTATAACCTTCCTCCCTAACATGCTCAGCACTGCTCAGCACTACTCTCTCCCTACTGTACCACATACACACTTCAACCTTCAGATTGTAAGTCTGCGAGTTTCATCCTGCGCGGTGCTTTATGGAAAGCACTATGGACACTGCACTCCAAGCTCAAAGACAGGGCCCTCCAGTCATCGCAATGCGTGAATCTTGAACTTGTCTTTGCCTGTAACTTAACTTATGTACAGCGCTACGGAATATATTGGCGCGCTACAAATAAACAATAATAATAATAATAATAATTGGAATCTTGCATTTAAATGTTTTAAAGTAGTATGTAACATGTTAACATTGTCTTTTCAAAGTTATAGAAAGTTACTTCAAGCTATATTGTATATAGTCAAACATTTATGTTACGACAAGTTTAAGCATTTGTTAATACATTCAACTGTATAATTTTAAGACAGAGTATTGATTCAGGGAGCAATCCGATCGCCAGTTAGGAAGGAATTAATTTTTCCCCCTCTTTGATACAATTGGCCAAGTTTCAATGGGGGTTTCATTGTTTGCCTTCCTCTGGATTCAATGCCAATTTAGTTTAACATGAATTTAAAAAAAAAGAATGTTACAAAGCATGTAATTGTACAAAATACTTACATTGTCGTCTGTTACTTATAGATAAATATCAATTCAAAGTGTTATTATTGTTAAAAAAAAAAGAAAAAATTGTTTAAAATACAAGTTGCAAGTTACAAACTGATGTTGTGGTTTACAATATTTATTCATGAAACATTGTTATATTGTTATTCCATATATGACAATTAAAAGAGTTAATATTTAAAACAATATATATATACTAGCGACTTGCCCGTCAAAAAATGACGGCAATGTGATGTATATGTTTGTCAAGTTGTTTAGTTATTAACATATATTTTTGACACTTGTAAGTATTGTGATATGAACGTGTATTTTTGTAAAATGTTCATGTAATGGTTTTTTAAAATGTAATTAGTATCTGAAGAATTGTTAACTTTAATATACATTGAATGAATAGGAAAGCAAAAAGTAAAAAGCCTTCTTTAAACGTCGCAAATGTTAACATGAAGTTTAAAATATATGTAAGCAATAAACTTCAAAGTATATATTTTTAAACTTGAACTTTATTTTTTATGTAAGTTTAGAAGTTGACAAAACATTGGTATAATTTTGAACATTATAAACAGGAACATAGTGAATACATTTTGTAACCTAATTTTTTATTAAAAGTATTAACATTTGAATGTAAAAACAATTGACCTTTAAATTAATCAGTATTAAAATTCAGTTTCTATCACAATAATTGTTAACTTGAATATACATTGAATGTAGAGGAAGGAATACAGTAAAACTCTTCTTAAAACGTACGTAATTAAAGTAATTTATTACTGAGCACATAAACTGGCGATAAACATTAATGTAGGTAGTAATCTTAAGATAACAGACAATATTTACATTGTGACTTAAAAGGTGCTTGACCTCTTAACATCCACTTTGTAATCTGTTGAATGAAATAACTTGAAAATATATTTTTTAAACTTGTAACATTAGAAACATTAACATAGTCACTTAACATTTTAACATAATTTTTACTAACAATGCAAGGCAAGTATTTTGTGAGGCGAATCATTCATAAACATGACTTCCATTAATTATGACTGAATTAAACAACCAATTGTTATGTATTTTGCAATGCTTTTAAAAAATCTTGGCATCTTTAATTTGTATCCTTCAAAGTTATAGTACTTCATAGTAGACAATGTTTTTTCTATAAAATGGTCCTTTAATTGTTGAACAATTAATCTTGTGCCATTGCATAGGCCTTTTTTGGGGTTCATATTTCGCAGTAACATGATAATTGCACCTTTCTTTAGCTGCAAAATATGTGGTGGCATTCCAGAAGGAGTTAAAGAGTTTATGAATTCAGTCGAAAAATTAGCCTGACTTTCATTGTCATCAGCAAGTACAGAATCAGCACTGTGATAATTTCTTTGTGGTGCATTAATTTTTTTTAAGATTTCATTATTGAGGATTAATGCATCTTTATTTTTACACGTCAGTATGACTTGGTTGGCAAGCTCGGAATATTCTTCGTTATTTATGCTCCCTTCAAATATAGCCGATATAATATCTTGTTGACAAATCATATGAGGTGGGATCTCTACAGTGTCGTCAGGTAAATGTAGTATTTTTTCTGTTCTGCCTTCTCCAATTTTAATAAGCCAATCATTGAAATCAGTTTGGCCTTCTGATCCCATATTTTGTTGCAGTTGAAGATGGGTAAAATGTTTCCATACTGTACTTGACTTTATACATGTTTCGATAATGTCAGTTCGATTTCCATGTACAACGACAGGTAATGTTTGTCTAAAATCGCCACCCAACAACATTACCTTTCCACTAAATGGAAAAATATTCTCCATGACTTCACGAAGCAAACGGTCAATACATTGGAGGGCATAGCATGACATCATTGTGGCCTCATCTATTATAATTAATTTACATTTCTTCAATTTCTTTGCTTGTAAGGATGTCATGCGAATATCTGACACAGAATTTTCTAAAATAGGCACTGGCAGTTTAAATCCACTATGAACAGTTCTTCCACCTTCTAATAAAAGTGCAGCAATTCCAGTAGTGGCAAACGCCATTGCTATTTTTCCTTGTGCTCGTACTGAACTCATTAATAAATTGTACAAATATGTTTTTCCTGATCCGCCAGGTCCATCAAGATAGAAATAACGCTCTGTCACCATGTCATCATCTATAGCATTTTTAATGGCATGAAATGCTTGCAATTGTAGTGTATTTAAAGTTGCAAGTCTTTCTTCTGTTCTTTCTGCTTGTAGTTGAATGTCATAGTCATCAAAGTTAATGTCATCTATAAGACCTGGATCAGGCAAATTAAAACTTGCACAACTTAATCCATGAGTTAAAAAGACTTCTTGGATTTCCATTAACGCTTTTAAGTGTGCAATGGGTTCATTGTATCGTCGCATAAAGTCTTCAGCCATATTACTTTTAAAAGTCTCCCACAAAGCTAATGCATTTTGAGCATTTGAGAAGATACAAATAAAAGCAAATTGTTCTCTCATCTGTCGTGGCATTTGACATTGTGCTGCTTCTTCTAAACATCTTTCCCACTCTGTATCATCAGCGAGTAAGTTTCTATGTCTTGCAGCTAAATGGAAGGATTCATATACAATGTCATTAACAGTTCTTAAGTGTTCAAAACTTTGTGCTCTAGGAACATTTAAAAGTAATATCCGTAAGCAAAAACGTTCAACATCTCTTGGACTGACTGTGTAAATTCTTGGAATAATTTTATTGCCTCTGGTTTTTCTTGGTCTCCATAATCCATTCACAAAAACATAGTGATATGGAATTTCAATATATAAGTATTGTGTTGCTTCAGCATCAGTGGAATTTAATGCAAACCATGCAGTTAGTGTAGTGTGACGATCTTCACTTTGGGCCAATGCATTCATTTCATTTCCAGCATGGAAATAGACTAAATGTCGTTGTGGCAAATGTACTGCTAACCTATATACTGCATGTGATCTATCATGCATTTCAAATTTTAAAAGCCGCCACATAGCTTCTGGCGCACTGACATAGCGAGCATCTACATGAGATGCAAGTTCATCATGTACTAACTCACTACTTTCAGGGTTGTCTGCACTTTTGACGACTACAGTAGCTGCATCGTAACCTTTGTAAATATATTTGTAGACATATTTAATGGATTTGATGGAAGTGCAGGCTTCTACGTTGATGTGGGCGTTGTACTTCATGAGTAAATGTGGATTGTAGGGTACAACATATCTATTGTCCACTTTTTTTCCACGAATAATGGCACTATCTCCTTCTCTTCTTTTATAAAGTGGATATCCATCACAATTTGCATATGTTTTGTCTCTATAATCTTTTGGAAAATCTTTTGAACATTGATTATTTTCCATACATGGTGATTGTGGATTAAGGTCTCCACAGGGTCCATGAATCATGCGATGAGTAACAATCTCATATAGTCTACCATATAGTTCTGGATCTGGTAGTTCAGCAACTATGACTGCATCCACTTTGTCTGAAGTATCTAATTTATCTTTTTCTTGAAGTATTATTAGAAGATGTGCATGTGGAAGGCCTCTTTTTTTAAATTCAATGGTATATACATAAGCAAGACATTTGCCAAATAACTGATTTATAGTGAAGTCACGTATTAATTCATTTAATTTAATCTTAAAAACTCTGGCTACTAAATCTGGTCGATCAGAAGCACTTTGTCCAAGAAGTAGATTTTGTGTGATTTCTGGCCATTGTGGATTACATGTAAATGTCACAAATAAATCGGGTTTGCCAAATTTAGTGACAATAGCCATAGCATCATTGTATCTTTCTCTCATATTCCGAGGAGATCCTTGAAAGGAAGATGGTAAAATAATGGCTTTGCCAGCTGTCATGTCTCTGCTTGTAGCCACGTCAGCAACATAGTCCATTAATCCAGAATATTGTTCTACACGTAGTTTATCTTGTTGATATTTGATAAAGTTTAAATTATTTGCCTCAACTTGCAAATATGAATCAATAATCCATTGTTGTGTTAGTTTCCCACCACATAAAATTGGATTAAATACATTGCGAATGGCAATTTGAGCAACTTTAAATTCAAGCATAGAAACATTATTTCGGATTCTGGCTTTAGCATGGTAACTGGGAAGAGTTAATTTTGGTTGCCAACCTGCTTCTCCGTGTGGGAAAAAGATGGTATATGTCATTGGATCTAAATTTGGACTTAAGATACTCATATTAATAAACGGTTGGTCCTCATTTCTAGGATATATTCTAATGTCTCTTTGAAATGGTGGTTCTCCTTCATCATTCTGAAACACCATTGCAACCTCATTTGATGTTGGCAAGTTACAACGACGTTTATCAATATGTCTGTCTCTTTTAAGCACCATATTAACCTTCGGCATTGGTAATTGATGTGTTTGTGCATGAAGTAGTTGTTCATTTTCTACTTCTGCCAATTTTTTATAAGCTTTACTGTAGGGATTGTTGTCCATAATGTTATTTAGCTCTATGAAAACACTGGGTAAGCATTTTTTATTTTCTTCCATCTGCATACGTTGGTCAACAGCTTCCATTGTATCTAGGACATATAGTTGAGCGAATTTTCTTTTATTTCATTCCTCTGGATGTAAATGGGAAGTGCGATGATAAATTTGTCCTTGGACTTTAAAACAGTAAGGACCATGTCCTGGTACATTAGCAGCTAATGTTGCCCCCATGGATGCAAAGGATATGGCACTATTGTAGGATCTTATGTTTGTCTTAAAATTTTTGTAGTTTAGAAAAGTAGGTTCAGTCATAATATTTTGTAAATAAATTGGAAATTCTTTCCTTTCTGGAAGTTTGAACTTGCCTTTTTGACAACAACTAATAAATTGTCCATCTCTGGGTCTCTCCTGTTTAAAATAATAAGCCTCACAAAACTGACATTGAGTAGTCATGTCCCCACAACTATGAACCTCTACTGCTAAAGACTTGAGTAGAGGACAATTTGCAAAGCATATAGGATTTTGACTTTCATATTCATCAGGTGAAATGTCATATAATGTTTCAACAACAGGTTCTAAATGTTTTTTTTTTTTCGTTGCTTTTCTTGGTATATGTTGTATTGTTTGAGGTAAAATGTCATGTAATGTTTCATGGAACGGTTCTAAATGCTTTGTTTTCTTTGTTGCTTTTTTTGGTATCTCTTGTATTTTTTCTGGTAAAATGTCATCTGATGTTTGAGCAACGGGTTGTAATTGCTTTATTTTCTTTGTTGCTTTTTTTGACATATCTTTAATTTCTGCAAGTGACAGTCTTTTGCTTGCAATTCTTTTGCGTTCTTTTTCTCGTCGAATTTCCTTCTTCTCCGGTGTCTGCTGGCTGTCTGCTCTCTGTCGTCGTTCTCTAGCTTGGCGTCTTTTCTTTTCTTGTTTACTCTCGTTATCAGCCATGTTAATCTGTAAAAATAAAATAATGTACCATTAGTTTATTTTGAGATGTTAAGTTGTTTTTCATGACAAATAGTTATCAATAGTGTGTTTACATTTTATACTTAATCAATTTCAATGCGGTCAATTGAATAGAAGTCTAAATAAGGCCATCAGATAATTATTTAAAGACGTTTTTATTTATTAAACATGTATCCAAAAGCAAGTGTTTCAGTAACTAAAACGGTATTTTCAAAAAGATGTTATGTCCTTATTTACAGCACTATTCAATTTGTCAAATGGCAATTAAATTAGGGTTTAGGACTGGAATGTTACAATGACAAATTGTATAGATTCTGTGTTTTTAGACTTTTTTGGACTATGCAAATTTATTTTTTAAGTTTACATTGAAGTTTGTATTTACTGTTAAAGATTATTGGCCCTAAAAGACAAATAAGAGATAGATGAAAAATGTGTTAGTTATATTTTTTCAACAGTTATAGTTACCGGTGGTTTATTTTAAATTTTATTTTCTGTTGACATCGATGCAAAGCTAAGATCTTTATTTTTTTTTTCTCTTTTTTTACTTGTTATACTGTACCTTGGTTGAAGTTTGATTTCAAGCAAAATTCTTTGTTGGTCCTGTGTTGAAAGCCTTCGTCCGATGGTCTGGTCCTGTGTTGAAAGTCCTCGTCCGATGGTGTAGTCCTCTGTTGAAAGTCCTCGTCCTCTGGTGTGGTCCTGAGTTCCAACTCCTGTTCCGATGTTCTTGACGCAGTATCTGTTATAAAATAAAAATGAAAGTGTTATGATATTTGAATGTCTTTGTATTAATGAAAAAATGCCATTATTTCTGTGTTTTTCTACAATCCTTTTTGGTGCGCCACAATTTTGGTATGCTTCTGTAGGCTTTTTTCTAAGGCTTATAGGTGGTTAAACATTAAAGAAGAATATTAATTAATTTTTCTCTTTTTTTACTTGTTATACTGTACCTTGGTTGAAGTTTGATTTGAAGCAGAATCTTTGTTGGTCCTGTGTTGAAAGCCTTCGTCTGATGGTCTGGTCCTGTGTTGAAAGTCCTCGTCCAATCGTCTGGTCCTCTGTTGAAAGTCCTCGTCCGATGGTGCAGTCCTCTGTTGAAAGTCCTCGTCCAATGGTCTGGTCCTCTGTTGAAAGTCCTCGTCCAATGGTCTGGTCCTCAGTTGAAACTCCTGGTCCGATGTTCTTGACGCAGTATCTGTTATAAAATAAAAATGAAAATGTAATTTTATTTGAATGTATTTGTATGAAGTAAAAAATGACATTATTTTGGTGTTTTTCTACAATCCCATTTGGTGCCCACCACTTTTGGTATGCTTATTTAGGCCTTTTTCTAAGGCTTATAGGTTGTTAAACATTAAATAAGAATATAAATGTAGTTTGGTATGTGTTTGTGTGAGTTTTCGTACAATCCTGTTTGGTGCGCACCACTGTTGGTATGTTTATTTAGGCTTCTTTCTAAGGCTTATAGGTTGTTAAACATAAAATTAGGAATATAAATGTAGTTTGCTATGTGTTTGTGTGAGTTTTCGTACAATCGTGTTTGGTGCCCACCACTGTTGGTATGCTTATTTATGCTTCTTTCTAAGGCTTATAGGTTGTTAAACATAAAATAAGAATCTAAATGTAGTTTGCTATGTGTTTGTGTGAGTTTTCATACAATCCTATTTGGTGCGCACCACTGTTGGTATGCTTATTTAGGCCTTTTTCTAAGGCTTATAGATTGTTAAACATAAAATCAGAATGTAAATGTAGTTTGGTATGTGTTTGTGTGAGTTTTCGTACAATCCTGTTTGGTGCCCACCACTGTTGGTATGCTTATTTAGGCTTCTTTCTAAGGCTTATAGGTTGTTAAACATAAAATTAAGAATATAAATGTAGTTTGCTATGTGTTTGTGTGAGTTTTCATACAATCCTGTTTGGTGCGCACCACTGTTGGTATGCTTATTTAGGCTTCTTTCTAAGGCTTATAGGTTGTTAAACATAAAATGAGAATCTAAATGTAGTTTGCTATGTGTTTGTGTGAGTTTTCATACAATCCTGTTTGGTGCGCACCACTGTTGGTATGCTTATTAATGTTGTTTTGTAATGCAAATAGGTTGTTAAACATAAAATAAGAATCTAAATGTATTTTGCTATGTGTTTGACTATAGATGATACACATATATGTGCGTGTCACATATCAGTATACATGACTCATATTTTAATAGTCCCAACTTATTTTTTTCTAATGTAATTTAAATGTAGTTTTTAATTAGTTTGTTTTAAGATAATTTTGTTGCAGGGGCAATACACATAAATGTGCGTGTCACTTGTCAGTATACATTATACACATAAATGTGTGTGTCACATGTCAGTATACATTATACACATAAATGTGCATGTCACATGTCACTATACATTATACGCATAAATGTGCGTGTCACATGTCAGTATACGTTATACACATAAATGTGCGTGTGACATGTCACTATACATTATACACATAAATGTGCGTGTCACATGTCAGTATACATTATACACATAAATGTGCGTGTCACATGTCAGTATACATTATACACATAAATGTGCGTGTCACATGTCAGTATACATTATACACATAAATGTGCGTGTCACATGTCACTATACATTATACGCATAAATGTGCGTGTCACATGTCAGTATACATTATACACATAAATGTGCGTGTCACATGTCACTATACATTATACGCATAAATGTGCGTGTGACATGTCAGTATACATTATACGCATAAATGTGCGTGTCACATGTCAGTATACATTATACACATAAATGTGCGTGTCACATGTCAGTATACATTATACGCATAAATGTGCGTGTCACATGTCACTATACATTATATGCATATATGTGCGTGTCACATGTCACTATACATTATATGCATATATGTGCGTGTCACTTGTCAGTATACATTATACACATAAATGTGCGTGTCACATGTCACTATACATTATACACATAAATGTGCGTGTCACATGTCAGTATACATTATACACATATATGTGCGTGTCACTTGTCAGTATACATAAACCTCTTTTTCTTATTTAATTTTTTTTTTTTGATGTCCTGTCTTGATAATAAAATGTAATATATTATAGCTTACCTCTCAGTTGTAATTTGCACAATGTAAAGTAGTAAATTAGGAAAGAATTATCTTCTCAAGTTTTAGCAGCAGTTATGTCTGAAGTCACTCTGTTCATCACCTGAGGAGAAATGTATTTTTCTCTGTCAAATAGGCAGTATTTATAAACTTGTAGAACATTCTGGAAAGATAGACAGTTAGAACGCAATACGCATGCGCTATTTGCGTTCCAGCTTACAATTTGCGTTCCATCCGCCATTTTGTGCGTAGTAGTGGTTAAAATGGTGTTTAATATGAGTGTGATCCGTTCCGCATAGTATGTGTTTCATTATTGCGAGTAAGTGTAGTGTAGTTACGTCTGGAGCCTCGTTTTCGTTTTGTTCGGCGGCCATTTTTTCTCTCGCTTAGCCGATTTTCGGCCGTTTAAACTCTTTGTTTTGACTTAAATGGACGTGTAAATGAACTTTTGGAGGTGCCGGATGCCCCCCCGTGCTGTAAGTAAGCTTTTTATGTGTTTGTTGTGTTTATTTCTTGTGTTTGTGATGTTTTGATGCGCGGCGGTTGGAATGGGTCTTTCGCGGCCGTATTTTTTTCCGATGCGGCCGTATTTTGTTGCGATGTTGCCGTATTTTTTTGCGATATACGCGGTTAGCTTTTACGTGTACGACGCAGTGTATTTGTTTCTAAGTCGTGCGTATGTGTGTTAAGAGCGTGTGAGGGGCCTTTTTTACTGTTTTTTTGTTAAGTCTTGCGTCTGTGTGTCTGGGTGTAAGCGGGTGTGAGGCGACTTTGAGTTTTTTTTTGTTATGAAGTTGTGTGTGTGTGTATGTGTGTGTTAACACAGCCGATGTTGGGATGCTCCCACCACCGCAAATTCGGACCCTCGCTTCGCGAGGATCCGCATTTGCGGGGACGTTGTTGGGTTTTTGTTGGCTGGGCGGTTGGGTTTATTCTGTTAAAAAGTCGTGTGTGTGTATGTGTGTGTTAACACAGCCGACGCTGAGCCTCCACCTCCGCAAATGCGGACCCTCGCTTCGCGAGGATCCGCATTTGCGGGGACGTTGGGATGCTCCATCACCGCAAATGCGGGCCCTCGCTTCGCGAAGACCCGCATTTGCGGGGAACTGCGTCCCTCGCTTCGCGAGGGACGCAGTTCTTGCGGGCTCGCTACGCGAGCCCGCAAGCGTGAGCAACAACCCGTACGCTCACAACTATATATGTGATATACCTGTTGGTGAAATACAAGTGAAAGTTAAAAAAATAAAAAGTTTTATTCAAAATTTTCTATTTATTGGTACATAATAAAACAAAAGGTTAAGAATGTCAGAGACCAATATTGTGCGGAAACAGTTTTCATTAAAAATTCTATTGACCGTCATTTTTTGACGGGCAAGTCGCTAGTTATATAATATATATAAAAAATGTTAGAACTATCACGACAGTGATGTACTGAATGTAAACACTCTGCTTGAGGTTAAGTCTCTGATATTGAAAACAGAGCATGAATACACTGTGACGACCCAGAGGTGAGGGGTCCCATGCACCCCAAGATTCTCCCTCTAGGTCGTGCCTTTTTGTGTTCAATCTCGCACCTTCCAGAAAACACCTCTCAGGGGAACTCTGGAAATCACAGGATGGAAGCTCAGCCCTAAGGTTACCGACTTATTATAAATAATAAACTCTTTCTTCCTTTGATTAGGATGAAATCATATAAGAAATAACACCAGACTGATGAGGCGGGCATGTGGGGGAAGTCTTTTTGTGTTTGCAATATTTATTCAAGAGAGAATAAATGGCATTCTAAGCAACGGGATGTTGCTTAGAATGCCATTTATTCTCTCTTGAATAAATATTGCAAACACAAAAAGACTTCCCCCACATGCCCGCCTCATCAGTCCCCTTAGTGTTACCTCCTCATCCCATTACAAGGGTTACCAACCCCCTACGAGTTTACAGATCTGATTTTACAGAGGGCAATAAACTAACTTCAAACGTTTCCCCCATAGATCAGTCATGACATACATTTCTCAACATGTTTACATAAAATAATAATATATATATATTATTGGGACAACCAGGACAACCGAAGGAGGGGGTAAGTACAAATTCCCCTCCGCAGCTAACTCCTAATGTGGCCCCAGGGTTAACAGAGGAAATGTTAACCCCCACTGACCCCCACCTTTATCTGGCTACTGATCCAGAATATGTCCCAAGTACCCCAGCAGAAGAGCTGACAGCGGGGCCGAGTGCAGTCGGCCTCTGCCCTCCCTTTGTCCCTTGTACAGAGCAGGATGTCCTGCAGGTTATACCAGCAGAAGAGCTGGCATCAGGGCAGAGTGCCGCTGGCCTCTGCCCCTCAAGTCCCCTCAGCGTGTTGCCCCATCACCACAGCGAAATATCCAGGTGCAGTAACTGTTTGTTGTGGGTGGGCTGCTCTTGCACTTTGTTGTTGTGGGGGGGCTGCTCTAGCACTCGTTTATTGTGGGTTGGTGGATCGTTTAACGGAGGCACTGACCGGCAGAAGGTCAGGTGCCTGGTTAGACTTCCCCCCAAAGGGGAGATGTGTGATGAAGTGCTCTTCGCCACTTTGTCTTGGAGAGGACTGTTTGCCAGCCTCCTGCCCTGCGACTATGGCCCTGGGACATATTGCGCTTTAAACACAGTATTCGGCCATACCAGAGTGTATGTCACTCATTCTGGCCCTTTAAATACAGGGGGGTCATTCGGTACTTGCCCTGTGGGAGCGGTGATACCCCAGATAGCTATGCCATGGAGCCCATTCATATAATGAAAGACTATGGGAAAGACTTTAGCTCCATGGCAATTGAACGGTGTGAAGAGGATCTGAGCGCTATTCGGTAGTTTTATGTGCTCAGATCCCAGCTATCTGGGGATATGTGAAATGTGAGTAAATGTGAATTGCAGTAATGCTGATGGGTTGTCAAACTAGAGAATTGACCAACAAATACTTTTGTCCGGACATCCCCAGGCCGATCCGTTGGGATCAGACCGTGTATGCCGGCTTATGGTCACGGGGGAGGTGTATAACGGAACCCATCACTGTCTTACCCTGTTTTATGGTTATTTAATTATTATGGTTAAAATATGATCCTACTATTATACTGTATGTATGTTGGTTTATGCTCTGCAGAATATTAGCCCAGACTATTGCAGACCTTGGCATGGGAGATAATCCTGTTACAAGGGCTCCTCATAAGCAAGAGAGGTCCATTGTGTGAAGTGTTCACATTGTGAAGATGGAACAAAGGGAAGGCTGATCTAATCAATGTCTGATTGTATCAAAGTTGCCAGGTAGCCTCAGGGAGGTGTGACCCACCTATTGTCCCTATATGTGTATTGTGTGGCCAACTATGGGGGATGTGTATTGCCTGTGGGAAGAGATGTGTATATATATTTCTGCATATAACAAAATAAAGTCAGTATTATTTGACTCCCAATTGAGTGTCGTCCAATATGGGAGGTTGGGGATGGTGAGACTGTAGTGCTTCTTGGATATTTTACCGTATACCAGCTGAGATATTGGATTCGTGTTCCAACTCCATTACATCGCTCATTGTAGAAAGTCTCCTTGTCTGTTCTTGCTCCTCTGGATTTCTGCATTCAGTTGGACAAATCTTTTCTTATCTCCACTGCCTTTCGCTTTCCTTCTTTCGTGGGCTACTTTCAAAGCCTCATCAGAAGCCAGATTGCCAAATTAGTTTTTGTTCTTTTGGGAATATTCATTGCTGCAGTTTCCTTTCCTTCAAAGTTCTTTGGGCATTACATCTTCCATGTCTGGTTCTTCAGGCATTCTAACTTCCATGTCTAGTTCTTTGGTCATTCTATCTTCCATGTCTAGTTCTTTAGTCATTCTATCTTCCATATCTAGTTCTTTGGTCATTCTATCTTCCATGTATAGTTCTTTGGTGTAACGGCTACCCCGGTAGTGAGAGGGTATCAGCCGTTGGAGACGTCCTTTTCCCTGGCAAGCTGCTGTGTAAAAGTGAAGTTGGTATAATCCCATCCAAGAGTTCCAGAGGGAAAGTCAGGTTCAGCATTAAATATCCATATAGAAGCACTGCGCAGTCTCAGAAGCCCAGACCACCCATATTGGACGACACTTTCCTGGGAGTCAAAGAATACTGATTTTATTTTGTTATATGCAGAAATATATATACACCTCTTTCCACAGGTAATACACATGCCCATATTTGGCCACACAATAGAGACAATATTCTTTGACTCCCCCCGTGATGCTCCTTCTTCTCTCCCCCCCTGTGCTGCTCTTCATCTCCTCAGCCCCCCGTGATGCTCCTTCTTCTCCCCCCTGTGCTGCTCTTCCTCTCCTCAGCCCCCCGTGATGCTCCTTCTTCTCCCCCCTGTGCTGCTCTTCCTCTCCTCAGCCCCCCGTGATGCTCCTTCTTCTCCCCCCTGTGCTGCTCTTCCTCTCCTCAGCCCCCCGTGATGCTCCTTCTTCTCCCCCCTGTGCTGCTCTTCCTCTCCTCAGCCCCCCGTGATGCTCCTTCTTCTCTCCCCCCTGTGCTGCTCTTCCTCTCCTCAGCCCCCCGTGATGCTCCTTCTTCTCCCCCCTGTGCTGCTCTTCCTCTCCTCAGCCCCCCGTGATGCTCCTTCTTCTCCCCCCTGTGCTGCTCTTCCTCTCCTCAGCCCCCCCGCGATGCTCCTTCTTCTCCCCCCCTGTGCTGCTCTTCCTCTCCTCAGCCCCCCCGTGATGCTCCTTCTTCTCTCCCCCTGTGCTGCTCTTCCTCTCCTCACCCCCCCGTGATGCTCCTTCTTCTCCCCCTGTGCTGCTCTTCCTCTCCTCAGCCCCCCCGCGATGCTCCTTCTTCTCTCCCCCCTGTGCTGCTATTCCTCTCCTCAGCCCCCCCGTGATGCTCCTTCTTCTCCCCCCCTGTGCTGCTCTTCCTCTCCTCAGCCCCCCGTGATGCTCCTTCTTCTCCCCCCCTGTGCTGCTCTTCCTCTCCTCAGCCCCCCGTGATGCTCCTTCTTCTCTCCCCCCTGTGCTGCTCTTCCTCTCCTCAGCCCCCCGTGATGCTCCTTCTTCTCTCCCCCCTGTGCTGCTCTTCCTCTCCTCAGCCCCCCCGTGATGCTCCTTCTTCTCCCCCCTGTGCTGCTCTTCCTCTCCTCAGCCCCCCGTGATGCTCCTTCTTCTCCCCCCTGTGCTGCTCTTCCTCTCCTCAGCCCCCCCCGTGATGCTCCTTCTTCTCCCCCCTGTGCTGCTCTTCCTCTCCTCAGCCCCCCGTGATGCTCCTTCTTCTCCCCCCTGTGCTGCTCTTCCTCTCCTCAGCCCCCCCCGTGATGCTCCTTCTTCTCTCTCCCCTGTGCTGCTCTTCCTCTCCTCAGCCCCCCGTGATGCTCCTTCTTCTCCCCCTGTGCTGCTCTTCCTCTCCTCAGCCCCCCGTGATGCTCCTTCTTCTCCCCCCTGTGCTGCTCTTCCTCTCCTCAGCCCCCCGTGATGCTCCTTCTTCTCCCCCTGTGCTGCTCTTCCTCTCCTCAGCCCCCCGTGATGCTCCTTCTTCTCCCCCCTGTGCTGCTCTTCCTCTCCTCAGCCCCCCGTGATGCTCCTTCTTCTCCCCCTGTGCTGCTCTTCCTCTCCTCAGCCCCCCCGTGATGCTCCTTCTTCTCTCCCCCCTGTGCTGCTCTTCCTCTCCTCAGCCCCCCGTGATGCTCCTTCTTCTCTCCCCTGTGCTGCTCTTCCTCTCCTCAGCCCCCCGTGATGCTCCTTCTTCTCCCCCTGTGCTGCTCTTCCTCTCCTCAGCCCCCCCGCGATGCTCCTTCTTCTCCCCCCTGTGCTGCTCTTCCTCTCCTCAGCCCCCCCGTGATGCTCCTTCTTCTCTCCCCCCTGTGCTGCTCTTCCTCTCCTCAGCCCCCCGTGATGCTCCTTCTTCTCTCCCCTGTGCTGCTCTTCCTCTCCTCAGCCCCCCGTGATGCTCCTTCTTCTCTCCCCCCTGTGCTGCTCTTCCTCTCCTCAGCCCCCCGTGATGCTCCTTCTTCTCCCCCTGTGCTGCTCTTCCTCTCCTCAGCCCCCCGCGATGCTCCTTCTTCTCCCCCCTGTGCTGCTCTTCCTCTCCTCAGCCCCCCGTGATGCTCCTTCTTCTCCCCCCTGTGCTGCTCTTCCTCTCCTCGGCCCCCCGTGATGCTCCTTCTTCTCCCCCCTGTGCTGCTCTTCCTCTCCTCAGCCCCCCGTGATGCTCCTTCTCTCCCCCCCTGTGCTGCTCTTCCTCTCCTCAGCCCCCCCCCGTGATGCTCCTTCTTCTCCCCCCTGTGCTGCTCTTCCTCTCCTCAGCCCCCGTGATGCTCCTTCTTCTCCCCCCCTGTGCTGCTCTTCCTCTCCTCAGCCCCCCGTGATGCTCCTTCTTCTCCCCCTGTGCTGCTCTTCCTCTCCTCAGCCCCCCGTGATGCTCCTTCTTCTCTCCCCCCTGTGCTGCTCTTCCTCTTCTCAGCCCCCCGCGATGCTCCTTCTTCTCCCCCCTGTGCTGCTCTTCCTCTCCTCAGCCCCCCCGTGATGCTCCTTCTTCTCTCCCCCTGTGCTGCTCTTCCTCTCCTCAGCCCCCCGTGATGCTCCTTCTTCTCTCCCCCCTGTGCTGCTCTTCCTCTCCTCAGCCCCCCCGCGATGCTCCTTCTTCTCCCCCCTGTGCTGCTCTTCCTCTCCTCAGCCCCCCCGTGATGCTCCTTCTTCTCCCCCCTGTGCTGCTCTTCCTCTCCTCAGCCCCCGTGATGCTCCTTCTTCTCTCCCCTGTGCTGCTCTTCCTCTCCTCAGCCCCCCGCGATGCTCCTTCTTCTCTCCCCCTGTGCTGCTCTTCCTCTCCTCAGCCCCCCGTGATGCTCCTTCTTCTCTCCCCCTGTGCTGCTCTTCCTCTCCTCAGCCCCCCCGTGATGCTCCTTCTTCTCTCCCCCCTGTGCTGCTCTTCCTCTCCTCAGCCCCCCGTGATGCTCCTTCTTCTCTCCCCCCTGTGCTGCTCTTCCTCTCCTCAGCCCCCCGTGATGCTCCTTCTTCTCTCCCCCCTGTGCTGCTCTTCCTCTCCTCAGCCCCCGTGATGCTCCTTCTTCTCTCCCCCTGTGCTGCTCTTCCTCTCCTCAGCCCCCCGTGATGCTCCTTCTTCTCTCCCCCTGTTGCTGCTCTTTCCTCTCCTCAGCCCCCCCGTGATGCTCCTTCTTCTCCCCCCTGTGCTGCTCTTCCTCTCCTCAGGCCCCCCCGTGATGCTCCTTCTTCTCTCCCCCTTGTGCTGCTCTTCCTCTCCTCAGCCCCCCGTGATGCTCCTTCTTCTCTCCCCCCTGTGCTGCTCTTCCTCTCTCAGCCCCCGCGATGCTCCTTCTTCTCCCCCCCTGTGCTGCTCTTCCTCTCCTCAGCCCCCCCGTGATGCTCCTTCTTCCTCCCCCCCTGTGCTGCTCTTCCTCTCCTCAGCCCCCCGTGATGCTCCTTCTTCTCTCCCCTGTGCTGCTCTTCCTCTCCTCAGCCCCCCGTGATGCCCCTTCTTCTCTCCCCCTGTGCTGCTCTTCCTCTCCTCAGCCCCCCGTGATGCTCCTTCTTCTCCCCCCTGTGCTGCTCTTCCTCTCCTCAGCCCCCCCGTGATGCTCCTTCTTCTCTCCCCCCTGTGCTGCTCTTCCTCTCCTCAGCCCCCCCGTGATGCTCCTTCTTCTCTCCCCCCTGTGCTGCTCTTCCTCTCCTCAGCCCCCCCGTGATGCTCCTTCTTCTCTCCCCCCTGTGCTGCTCTTCCTCTCCTCAGCCCCCCGTGATGCTCCTTCTCTCTCCCCCTGTGCTGCTCTTCCTCTCCTCAGCCCCCCCGTGATGCTCCTTCTTCTCCCCCCTGTGCTGCTCTTCCTCTCCTCAGCCCCCCCGTGATGCTCCTTCTTCTCTCCCCCTGTGCTGCTCTTCCTCTCCTCAGCCCCCCGTGATGCTCCTTCTTCTCTCCCCCCTGTGCTGCTCTTCCTCTCCTCAGCCCCCCGTGATGCTCCTTCTTCTCTCCCCCCCTGTGCTGCTCTTCCTCTCCTCAGCCCCCCCGTGATGCTCCTTCTTCTCCCCCCCTGTGCTGCTCTTCCTCTCCTCAGCCCCCCGTGATGCTCCTTCTTCTCTCCCCCCTGTGCTGCTCTTCCTCTCCTCAGCCCCCCGTGATGCTCCTTCTTCTCTCCCCCCTGTGCTGCTCTTCCTCTCCTCAGCCCCCCGTGATGCTCCTTCTTCTCTCCCCCCTGTGCTGCTCTTCCTCTCCTCAGCCCCCCGTGATGCTCCTTCTTCTCTCCCCCCTGTGCTGCTCTTCCTCTCCTCAGCCCCCCGTGATGCTCCTTCTTCTCTCCCCCCTGTGCTGCTCTTCCTCTCCTCAGCCCCCCGTGATGCTCCTTCTTCTCCCCCCCTGTGCTGCTCTTCCTCTCCTCAGCCCCCCCGTGATGCTCCTTCTTCTCTCCCCCCTGTGCTGCTCTTCCTCTCCTCAGCCCCCCCGTGATGCTCCTTCTTCTCTCCCCCTGTGCTGCTCTTCCTCTCCTCAGCCCCCCGTGATGCTCCTTCTTCTCTCCCCCCTGTGCTGCTCTTCCTCTCCTCAGCCCCCCCGTGATGCTCCTTCTTCTCTCCCCCCTGTGCTGCTCTTCCTCTCCTCAGCCCCCCGTGATGCTCCTTCTTCTCTCCCCCCTGTGCTGCTCTTCCTCTCCTCAGCCCCCCGTGATGCTCCTTCTTCTCTCCCCCCTGTGCTGCTCTTCCTCTCCTCAGCCCCCCGTGATGCTCCTTCTTCTCTCCCCCCTGTGCTGCTCTTCCTCTCCTCAGCCCCCCGTGATGCTCCTTCTTCTCTCCCCCTGTGCTGCTCTTCCTCTCCTCAGCCCCCCGTGATGCTCCTTCTTCTCCCCCCTGTGCTGCTCTTCCTCTCCTCAGCCCCCCCGTGATGCTCCTTCTTCTCTCCCCCCTGTGCTGCTCTTCCTCTCCTCAGCCCCCCGTGATGCTCCTTCTTCTCTCCCCCCTGTGCTGCTCTTCCTCTCCTCAGCCCCCCGCGATGCTCCTTCTTCTCTCCCCCCTGTGCTGCTCTTCCTCTCCTCAGCCCCCCGTGATGCTCCTTCTTCTCTCCCCCCTGTGCTGCTCTTCCTCTCCTCAGCCCCCCGTGATGCTCCTTCTTCTCTCCCCCTGTGCTGCTCTTCCTCTCCTCAGCCCCCCGTGATGCTCCTTCTTCTCTCCCCCTGTGCTGCTCTTCCTCTCCTCAGCCCCCCGTGATGCTCCTTCTTCTCTCCCCCCTGTGCTGCTCTTCCTCTCCTCAGCCCCCCCGTGATGCTCCTTCTTCTCCCCCCCTGTGCTGCTCTTCCTCTCCTCAGCCCCCCGTGATGCTCCTTCTTCTCTCCCCCCTGTGCTGCTCTTCCTCTCCTCAGCCCCCCGTGATGCTCCTTCTTCTCTCCCCCCTGTGCTGCTCTTCCTCTCCTCAGCCCCCCGTGATGCTCCTTCTTCTCTCCCCCCTGTGCTGCTCTTCCTCTCCTCAGCCCCCCGTGATGCTCCTTCTTCTCTCCCCCCTGTGCTGCTCTTCCTCTCCTCAGCCCCCCCGTGATGCTCCTTCTTCTCTCCCCCCTGTGCTGCTCTTCCTCTCCTCAGCCCCCCCGTGATGCTCCTTCTTCTCTCCCCCCTGTGCTGCTCTTCCTCTCCTCAGCCCCCCGTGATGCTCCTTCTTCTCTCCCCCCTGTGCTGCTCTTCCTCTCTCAGGCCCCCCGTGATGCTCCTTCTTCTCTCCCCCTGCTGCTGCTCTTCCTCTCCTCAGCCCCCCGTTGATGCTCCTTCTTCTCCCCCCTGTGCTGCTCTTCCTCTCCTCAGCCCCCCTTGATGCTCCTTCTTCCTCTCCCCCTGTGCTGCTCTTACCTCTCCTCAGCCCCCCGTGATGCTCCTTCTTCTCCCCCCTAGTGCTGCCTCTCCTCTCCTCAGCCCCCCGTGATGCTCCTTCTTCTCTCCCCCCTGTGCTGCTCTTCCTCTCCTCAGCCCCCCCGTGATGCTCCTTCTTCTCTCCCCCCTGTGCTGCTCTTCCTCTCCTCCCCCCCCCGTGATGCTCCTTCTTCTCCCCCCTGTGCTGCTCTTCCTCTCCTCAGCCCCCCGTGATGCTCCTTCTCTCTCCCCCCGTGCTGCTCTTCCTCTCCTCAGCCCCCCGTGATGCTCCTTCTTCTCCCCCCTGTTGCTGCTCTTCCCTCTCCTCAGCCCCCCGTGATGCTCCTTCTCTCTCCCCCCCTGTGCTGCTCTTCCTCTCCTCAGCCCCCCGTGATGCTCCTTCTTCTCCCCCCCCTGTGCTGCTCTTCCTCTCCTCAGCCCCCCGTGATGCTCCTTCTTCTCCCCCCCTGTGCTGCTCTTCCTCTCCTCAGCCCCCCGTGGATGCTCCTTCTTCTCTCCCCCCTGTGCTGCTCTTCCTCTCCTCAGCCCCCCCGTGATGCTCCTTCTTCTCCCCCCTGTGCTGCTCTTCCTCTCCTCAGCCCCCCGTGATGCTCCTTCTTCTCTCCCCCCTGTGCTGCTCTTCCTCTCCTCAGCCCCCCCGTGATGCTCCTTCTTCTCTCCCCCCTGTGCTGCTCTTCCTCTCCTCAGCCCCCCCGTGATGCTCCTTCTTCTCTCCCCCCTGTGCTGCTCTTCCTCTCCTCAGCCCCCCCGTGATGCTCCTTCTTCTCCCCCCCTGTGCTGCTCTTCCTCTCCTCAGCCCCCCCGTGATGCTCCTTCTTCTCTCCCCCCTGTGCTGCTCTTCCTCTCCTCAGCCCCCCGTGATGCTCCTTCTTCTCTCCCCCCCTGTGCTGCTCTTCCTCTCCTCAGCCCCCCCGTGATGCTCCTTCTTCTCCCCCCCTGTGCTGCTCTTCCTCTCCTCAGCCCCCCCGTGATGCTCCTTCTTCTCTCCCCCCTGTGCTGCTCTTCCTCTCCTCAGCCCCCCGTGATGCTCCTTCTTCTCTCCCCCTGTGCTGCTCTTCCTCTCCTCAGCCCCCCGTGATGCTCCTTCTTCTCCCCCCTGTGCTGCTCTTCCTCTCCTCAGCCCCCCCGTGATGCTCCTTCTTCTCCCCCCCTGTGCTGCTCTTCCTCTCCTCAGCCCCCCCGTGATGCTCCTTCTTCTCTCCCCCCTGTGCTGCTCTTCCTCTCCTCAGCCCCCCGTGATGCTCCTTCTTCTCCCCCCCTGTGCTGCTCTTCCTCTCCTCAGCCCCCCCGTGATGCTCCTTCTTCTCTCCCCCTGTGCTGCTCTTCCTCTCCTCAGCCCCCCCGTGATGCTCCTTCTTCTCCCCCCTGTGCTGCTCTTCCTCTCCTCAGCCCCCCCCCGTGATGCTCCTTCTCCCCCCCCCTGTGCTGCTCTTCCTCTCCTCAGCCCCCCCGTGATGCTCCTTCTTCTCTCCCCCCCTGTGCTGCTCTTCCTCTCCTCAGCCCCCCCGTGATGCTCCTTCTTCTCCCCCCTGTGCTGCTCTTCCTCTCCTCAGCCCCCCGTGATGCTCCTTCTTCTCTCCCCCCCTGTGCTGCTCTTCCTCTCCTCAGCCCCCCGTGATGCTCCTTCTTCTCCCCCCCTGTGCTGCTCTTCCTCTCCTCAGCCCCCCGTGATGCTCCTTCTTCTCCCCCCTGTGCTGCTCTTCCTCTCCTCAGCCCCCCCTGTGATGCTCCTTCTTCTCTCCCCCCTGTGCTGCTCTTCCTCTCCTCAGCCCCCCCCGTGATGCTCCTTCTTCTCTCCCCCTGTGCTGCTCTTCCTCTCCTCAGCCCCCCCGTGATGCTCCTTCTTCTCCCCCCCTGTGCTGCTCTTCCTCTCCTCAGCCCCCCCGTGATGCTCCTTCTTCTCTCCCCCCTGTGCTGCTCTTCCTCTCCTCAGCCCCCCCGTGATGCTCCTTCTTCTCTCCCCCTGTGCTGCTCTTCCTCTCCTCAGCCCCCCGTGATGCTCCTTCTTCTCTCCCCCCCTGTGCTGCTCTTCCTCTCCTCAGCCCCCCGTGATGCTCCTTCTTCTCTCCCCCCTGTGCTGCTCTTCCTCTCCTCAGCCCCCCCGTGATGCTCCTTCTTCTCTCCCCCCTGTGCTGCTCTTCCTCTCCTCAGCCCCCCGTGATGCTCCTTCTTCTCTCCCCCCTGTGCTGCTCTTCCTCTCCTCAGCCCCCCCGTGATGCTCCTTCTTCTCTCCCCCCTGTGCTGCTCTTCCTCTCCTCAGCCCCCCCGTGATGCTCCTTCTTCTCCCCCCTGTGCTGCTCTTCCTCTCCTCAGCCCCCCCGTGATGCTCCTTCTTCTCTCCCCCCTGTGCTGCTCTTCCTCTCCTCAGCCCCCCGTGATGCTCCTTCTTCTCTCCCCCTGTGCTGCTCTTCCTCTCCTCAGCCCCCCGTGATGCTCCTTCTCTCCCCCTGTGCTGCTCTTCCTCTCCTCAGCCCCCCGTGATGCTCCTTCTTCTCCCCCCTGTGCTGCTCTTCCTCTCCTCAGCCCCCGTGATGCTCCTTCTTCTCCCCCTGTGCTGCTCTTCCTCTCTCAGCCCCCGTGATGCTCCTTCTTCCCCCCTGTGCTGCTCTTCCTCTCCTCAGCCCCCCGTGATGCTCCTTCTTCTCCCCCTGTGCTGCTCTTCCTCTCCTCAGCCCCCCCGTGATGCGCCATCTTCTCCCTGTGCTGCTCTTCCTCTCCTCAGCCCCCCGTGATGCTCCTTCTTCTCCCCCTGTGCTGCTCTTCCTCTCCTCAGCCCCCCGTGATGCTCCTTCTTCTCCCCCCTGTGCTGCTCTTCCTCTCCTCAGCCCCCCGTGATGCTCCTTCTTCTCTCCCCCCTGTGCTGCTCTTCCTCTCCTCAGCCCCCCGTGATGCTCCTTCTTCTCTCCCCTGTGCTGCTTTCCTCTCCTCAGCCCCCCGTGATGCTCCTTCTTCTCTCCCCCCTGTGCTGCTCTTCCTCTCCTCAGCCCCCCGTGATGCTCCTTCTTCTCTCCCCCTGTGCTGCTCTTCCCTCCTCAGCCCCCGTGATGCTCCTTCTTCTCCCCCCTGTGCTGCTCTTCCTCTCCTCAGCCCCCCGCGGATGCTCCTTCTCTCCCCCTGTGCTGCTCTTCCTCTCCTCAGCCCCCCCGTGATGCTCCTTCTTCTCTCCCCCTGTGCTGCTCTTCCTCTCCTCAGCCCCCCGTGATGCTCCTTCTTCTCCCCCTGTGCTGCTCTTCCTCTCCTCAGCCCCCGTGATGCTCCTTCTTCTCTCCCCCTGTGCTGCTCTTCCTCTCCTCAGCCCCCCCGTGATGCTCCTTCTTCTCCCCCTGTGCTGCTCTTTCTCTCCTCAGCCCCCGTGATGCTCCTTCTTCTCTCCCCCTGTGCTTGCTCTTCCTCTCCTCACCCCGTGATGCTCCTTCTTCTCCCCCCTGTGCTGCTCTTCCTCTCCTCAGCCCCCCGTGATGCTCCTTCTTCTCCCCCCTGTGCTGCTCTTCCTCTCCCCAGCCCCCCGCGATGCTCTTCTTCTCCCCCCTGTGCTGCTCTTCCTCTCCTCAGCCCCCCGTGATGCTCCTTTTCTCTCCCCCCTGTGCTGCTCTTCCTCTCCTCAGCCCCCCGTGATGCTCCTTCTTTCTCCCCTGTGCTGCTCTTCCTTCTCCTCAGCCCCCGTGATGCTCCTTCTTCTCTCCCCCTGTGCTGCTCTTCCTCTCCTCAGCCCCCCCGTTGATGCTCCTTCTTCTCTCCCCCCTGTGCTGCTCTTCCTCTCCTCAGCCCCCCGTGATGCTCTTCTTCTCCCCCCTGTGCTGCTCTTCCTCTCCTCAGCCCCCCGTGATGCTCCTTCTTCTCCCCCCCCTGTGCTGCTCTTCCTCTCCTCAGCCCCCCGTGATGCTCCTTCTTCTCTCCCCCCCTGTGCTGCTCTTCCTCTCCTCAGCCCCCCGTGATGCTCCTTCTTCTCTCCCCCCTGTGCTGCTCTCCCTCTCCTCAGCCCCCCCGTGATGCTCCTTCTTCTCTCCCCCCTGTGCTGCTCTTCCTCTCCTCAGCCCCCCGTGATGCTCCTTCTTCTCCCCCCTGTGCTGCTCTCCCTCTCCTCAGCCCCCCGTGATGCTCCTTCTTCTCCCCCCCCTGTGCTGCTCTCCCTCTCCTCAGCCCCCCGTGATGCTCCTTCTTCTCCCCCCTGTGCTGCTCTTCCTCTCCTCAGCCCCCCCGTGATGCTCCTTCTTCTCCCCCCTGTGCTGCTCTTCCTCTCCTCAGCCCCCCCGTGATGCTCCTTCTTCTCCCCCCCTGTGCTGCTCTTCCTCTCCTCAGCCCCCCGTGATGCTCCTTCTTCTCCCCCCTGTGCTGCTCTTCCTCACCCTCAGCCCCCCCTGTGATGCTCCTTCTTCTCTCCCCCCTGTGCTGCTCTTCCTCTCCTCAGCCCCCCCGTGATGCTCCTTCTTCTCTCCCCCCTGTGCTGCTCTTCCTCTCCTCAGCCCCCCGTGAAGCTCCTTCTTCTCTCCCCCCTGTGCTGCTCTTCCTCTCCTCAGCCCCCCGTGATGCTCCTTCTTCTCCCCCCTGTGCTGCTCTTCCTCTCCTCAGCCCCCCGTGATGCTCCTTCTTCTCTCCCCCCCTGTGCTGCTCTTCCTCTCCTCAGCCCCCCCGTGATGCTCCTTCTTCTCTCCCCCTGTGCTGCTCTTCCTCTCCTCAGCCCCCCCGTGATGCTCCTTCTTCTCTCCCCCTGTGCTGCTCTTCCTCTCCTCAGCCCCCCCGTGATGCTCCTTCTTCTCTCCCCCCTGTGCTGCTCTTCCTCTCCTCAGCCCCCCGTGATGCTCCTTCTTCTCTCCCCCTGTGCTGCTCTTCCTCTCCTCAGCCCCCCGTGATGCTCCTTCTTCTCTCCCCCTGTGCTGCTCTTCCTCTCCTCAGCCCCCCGTGATGCTCCTTCTTCTCTCCCCCTGTGCTGCTCTTCCTCTCCTCTGCCCCCCGTGATGCTCCTTCTTCTCTCCCCCTGTGCTGCTCTTCCTCTCCTCAGCCCCCCCGTGATGCTCCTTCTTCTCTCCCCCCTGTGCTGCTCTTCCTCTCCTCAGCCCCCCCGTGATGCTCCTTCTTCTCTCCCCCCCTGTGCTGCTCTTCCTCTCCTCAGCCCCCCCGTGATGCTCCTTCTTCTCCTCCCCTGTGCTGCTCTTCCTCTCCTCAGCCCCCCGTGATGCTCCTTCTTCTCTCCCCCCCTTTGCTGCTCTTCCTCTCCTCAGCCCCCGTGATGCTCCTTCTTCTCACCCCCCTGTGCTGCTCTTCCTCTCCTCAGCCCCCCGTGATGCTCCTTCTTCTCTCCCCCCTGTGCTGCTCTTCCTCTCCTCAGCCCCCCCGTGATGCTCCTTCTTCTCTCCTCTCCCTGTGCCTCCCTCCTCAGCCCCTGATGCTCCTTCCCCCCTGCTCTTCCTCTCCTCAGCCCCCCGTGATGCTCTTCTTCTCTCCCTGTG
>JAPZIH010000950.1:10000-95868 GCA_027410445.1 Discoglossus pictus
ATTGTATTGAATTGTATTGTATGTATTATATGTATTTACTTTTCAGGTGTGTATTTATTTTTTTAAATGTAGTGGGGGAGTTGTAATGTATTTTTTTTCTGTAATGTTTCTTTTTTTTATTTTTGGTGTTTTTTTTTAATGTAATGTAGATTTCTGCTTTTTGATGAATTTAGTTTTTTTGATTTCTGTAATTAGAGTGGTGGGGTTTATTGGGGGTAGGTTGTGTAGGTGTTAATAGGTTAGTGTAAATGGTGTTTAGTTGATATTTAATATTTTATTGGGGTGGTATAGTGCAGTGTAGTGTTTATACTTAGTGTCATGAGGACCGTCATGGCACTTATGTGGTTAATGTTGCTTTGTAACAGGCCCATAATGGTCATAATATACCCTTATGGGACTGATGGAGTTAAATAGAGGCTTATGAGGGTCTGGATAGACTGCCATAAGTGACCAGGTTAAAATAGTGTAGTGCTGGATGACCCTCATGGCACTTAGTGTTATTACATGCATTCATTACGGTGTTAGAGGGGTCTATATAGTTGAGGCACACAGTACACTCACATTGTGTGACAAACAGCATTTCAACACTTTCTTTTATTGACAGTCATTTTTTGACGGGCAAGTCGCTAGTATGTATATATATATATATATATATATATATATATATATATATATATATATATTATAATGATTTGCCCCCAGAGGCCAGTGTGGACGCAGCGCTAGGAAGAGGACTAATCCCTGAGACATTATTATTTACACCAGGAGCTACAGAGTTTAGCTTGAGGTGTAATCAGGCCCAGCTGGAAGTTTCTTTAAAAGGCCTCCTGAAGCAACCAGCAGGGGGGTTTCAGGTTGGGTGTGGACCCACAGTGCTCCAGAGAGAGACAGAGCACCAGAGACTGCTCCAGAGAGACAGAGCACCAGAGACTGCACCAGAGAGAGAGAGAGAGAGAGCACCAGAGACTGCTCCAGAGAGACAGAGCACCAGAGACTGCTCCAGAGAGAGAGAGAGAGAGAGAGCACCAGAGACTGCTCCAGAGAGACAGAGCACCAGAGACTGCTCCAGAGAGAGAGAGAGCACCAGAGACTGCTCCAGAGAGACAGAGCACCAGAGACTGCTCCAGAGAGACAGAGCACCAGAGACTGCTCCAGAGAGACAGAGCACCAGAGACTGCTCCAGAGAGAGAGAGCACCAGAGACTGCTCCAGAGAGAGAGAGCACCAGAGACTGAGAAGCAAGTGTGTCAGAGCAGCAAGTGAAGCTGCCATTGTGGGATCAGGCTGTGTGACTACACCAGATTTAAAGGAGAACATTCGCTGCAAGCAGAAGAGGATCCATTGCAGCTAAGTGATTGGACTTAAAGGTACCACCCCTCTGTGATAAAAAAGGTACTGTTTTTACCTGCAGGCCGATTAGCGGTCCCAGGGCTAGTCAGTTGTGTTCCTGCAAGTAAGTAAGCCTGTTTAAGTAGATTTTTGTTTCATGCTGACCATAAGCTATGTTTATTTATGTTATGCCAACCACTTATTAAAGCCTGTAAAAGCATACAAAGGCTCCAGAGTCCTCCATAAAGAGAATAAAAAGTTTGATAAACAGAGCGCTGACCCCGCCAGAAGGGGGCGCTCTGCCACAATATATATATATATATATATATATATATATATATATATATATATATATATATATCTATATCAAAAATTATTAGAAGAATTTTTCGGTGCTTAACACCTGATTTTAGAAACTTGAAAAAAAAAAAAAAAAAAAACTTTATTTGAACTATATGATTAAATTAACCAAGTAAAAAATATTATATGTTCTCCGGAGCTGAACTAATTGTATCTTCATTAAATAGATACAGAATCAACAGTATAGATAATTGTATATCTTAGGGAAATAGATACATAAGAGCAGTTTGAGTGAGGGAATAGGTAGATAATCATAGGAGAACAAAAAATTATATTATTTAAAAAGCAACGGAAAAAATATGAAAACATAATGTAGCAGAACTTTCGCTCAGTGAAAATAGTTACTTGACCACATATAGTTCAGAGAACGCACTTTTCGGGAGAAAAAATATAGACTTGTAAATACCTTTGAAACAGCTCAGCGTCTCAACTTACACCAGGTAACACAGTAGGAAACCTCATGGCTGCCGTCACTACACCTGAGCCTCAGGTAAGTCCAGTCCCTTTGCAGTTTACAGAGTTATCCAATCAGAAGATAGAAGTAGTGTGGTATTACACTATCTAGAGCAACTAACAGGAGCTTGTAAAGCTCACTAGACTTTCTCAAGGGTTTACTCTGGATTGTGTTACTTAGTTTGGCGGGCTATTTAAAATGGAAGCCCCTCCCACTTTTCAAAGCGTCACCAGAAAGTGCTTGGCTTTGTTAACCATTTCTGAACTGGATTATATTACAGCAGCATTTACACAAATGTATTTCTGTTATTTACATTATTTACAATATTTACATATTAGGGAGCCTTTTGAAAAAGCAACTTATAAAAATGGGGTATAGGAGAAGCCTTCATTTAACCCTTCATGGCTCTAGGACCGTAGCTGGTAAATCCAGCAGCTCTCTAATTGCAGCAATCTTTTTCTATCATTCCCACCCCTTGGTGTTGGAGTTATCTTGTCGATGACATGGAAGCGTATTGCATCTGTATGATTTCTATTGTATAATTTCACATGTCTTGCAACAGGAGTGTCTAGTTCCAGATTGATAGATAAAATATGTTCCAAAATACGTCTTCTGAAGAATCTTTTTTCAAACATAGATCTTGGGGCAACCACATGAGATTATGTATACTAGGTGATCAGTTGAGCAATTAAAGAATTTGAGAGGATATTCCTGACCACTCTTAGGATGAGTGAAAATGTTTTCTTGTTCTATCCATCTGCAAACTTTGCAGTGCTCACACCTATATTCCTTTTATTTGGCTTCTTGTTTTAGTTTCTCTTACATTTGCTGTGAAGAAACTATTGGTGAGTATATCACCTAGATTTCTCTGTCTTCTGTATGTAATTGACGCTCTTTCTGTAAGGTGTTCTTTCAGGATAGAGTCATTTTTGAGCAGGTACCAATATTTATCAAGAATTCTCTAAATTGCTATGTTGTTGTCACCAAACGTCATAATACATCTAAGAGGTTGCTCACTATGTTCTTTCTCTTTGTACAGAAGTTCATTCCTATTAGATTCCAGAGCTCTTTTATACGCTCTTTTCAACACTCGGTTAGGATAACCTCTTTCTTTAAACTTAATTCTCAGAAGATTTGCTTGATCCTTGAATGTTACTTGATCACTACAGTTCCTTCTTATGTGCAAATATTGTCCTGTAGGTATCCCCATTTTTTTAACGGTCTAGGATGTTGACTGCTCCACATAAGGAGACTATTAGTTGCTGTTGCCTTTCTATGCACATTAGTATTTAGGAATTCCACTTTTTCTGTATTAATGACACTTGTGAGGAATAGGTTAATATTGTTTCTATTCAGTTTTTTTACAAAGTCCTCAAGTTCAATTTTAGAATTAGTCCAGACTACAAAGATATTGTCTATAAAGCGACGCCACACCTAATGTTTTTGCTATCTCTCTGATGGGTTTGTTTTGTTTTTTGATGGCTTGCTTCACTGATAGTGACAGCTCTTTGGATCTCATATTGAGAGTTAACAGCAAGAAATGCAAATAGCACACTTGAAATGAACACTGGAGCTTGTATCTGCTCTTTGTAAATGGGATAATGAGGGAATAACACACACCTGGCCATGGAAAAGCTGAGCAGCCAATTGTCCCATTACTTTTGGTCCCTTAAAAAGTGGGTAGGTGTTGTTTGGAAAACTCTAATCTGGCCTTCCTGTTTTTGAGGCTCACCGATGGTTTACATCTTGTGGTGAACACTCTGTATTTACTCTGGTGTAGTCTTCTCTTGATTGTTGACTTTGACACACATACACCTACCTCCTGGAGAGTGTTCTTGATCTGGCCAACTGTTGTGAAGGGTGTTTTCTTCACCAGGGAAATAATTATTCGGTCATCCACCACAGTTGTTTTCCATGGTCTTCCGGGTCTTTTGGTGTTGCTGAGCTCACCGGGGCGTTCTTTCTTTTTAAGGATGTTCCAAACAGTTGATTTGGCCACACCTAATGTTTTTGCTATCTCTCAGATGGGTTTGTTTTGTTTTTTCAGCCTAATGATGGCTTGCTTCACTGATAGTGACAGCTCTTTGGATCTCATATTGAGAGTTAACAGCAACAAATGCAAATAGCACACTTGAAATGAACACTGGAGCTTGTATCTGCTCTTTGTAAATGGGGGTATAATGAGGGAATAACACACACCTGGCCATGGAACAGCTGAGCAGCCAATTGTCCTATTACTTTTGGTCCCTTAAAAAGTGGGAGGCACATATACAAACTGTTGTAATTCCTACACCGTTCACCTGATTTGGATGTAAATACCCTTAAATTAAAGCTGAAAGTCTGCAGTTAAAGCACATCTTGTTAGTTTCGATTCAAATCCTTTGAGGTGGTGTATAGAGCCAAAAAGTTTAGAATTGTGTCGATGTCCCAATATTTATGGACCTGACTGTATGTATATATATATATATATATATATATATATATATATATATATATATACACTGTATATATGTGTGCATATGTATGTGTGTATATATATATATATATCACATATAATAGTTGTCAAACTACGAGACGTCGTCACGCTTTGCGAGCTCGCAAGAACTGCAGTTTTGTCTGCAAATGCGTAGCGAGGGGCCGCATTTGCGGAAGGTGAAGCCTCCAATGTCGTATGTGTTTGTCCGCAAATGCGGACCCTCGCAAAGCGAGAGTCCGCATTTGCGGAGGTGCAGGCTCAAAGGAGCCTCACACGCGGTTACAAACACCCACACGCACGACTTACTTAGAAAAAAGAAACATTACGACCTCAGAACCGACCTTAACGTCATAAACTCACACGCACGACTTAGGGAAAAAAAACATTACGACTAAGGAAAAATACGACCTTAACGACTGAACTGGGCGCAACGGAAAACAGTAAAAACTTACAAAACTTACTCCAGGACCTCTGCAAGTGAAGTTACAACTCCATTTAAGTCCAAATTAATGAGTTTAGACACACGAAAATCCCCTAAGCGAGAGAAAAAATGGCAGCCGAAAAAAACGAAAACAAGGCTACAGGACCCTAAACACGCAAAACAGAGCCTAACACGTAGGACTTACAGAGTACTGCAAAATCATTCCGATGCGCGTAACACATATACAATATAGCCTCCATTTTACGACAATCTACACAATAACGTATCTGAAATGGCGGATTTCCCACCTAAAATAACTGCTTTGCCTCGCGCACAAAGGCTATATATAGGGCACAATTGCCACAGAGCTCACACTTTCTCCTCAGGTGATGACAGAAAAAAAATACATTACTGCATTTTGCAATACCTGTACTTTAGCACGGTATTAATCATTAACTATTTGAAATATGTTTATTTAATAATTAATTTTGAATGGACATTAATTTTATTAATTACTAATTATTTAAAAAAATAAAAAATTATATACATTACTGCATTTTGCAATAGCTGTACTTTAGCACGGTATTAATCATTAACCATTTCAAATATGTTTATTCATTGATTAATGATTTTTAAAAAAATTCATTTATAACAAAAAAGAAATGTCACTGGAATTAGATTTTGACATTGATGCTCAATTATTAATGTTCATTTATTATTTTATTCATCATTACGATTATTAATAATGTTAATTAATTATTAGTCATAATAACACATTTAGTACAAGATTTTTTTTTTTATAGTTGTTTTACATTTTGTGCTTGCTACTCAACTATTAATGTTCATTGATCATTCATACAAGAAATTTAGAGTAAAAAAATAATACAAATATATCTCACTTTTGCACTGAATTTAGATATAACTGTTGTTGATGATTCGTTAAGCTCATTGTATTAAAGGTATAGGATCCTCAAACCGTTTACATATTTATATCACTTACTTACATTTTACAGTGCATTGAATTCTATTTTGCAGCTATGCTAATAAAAACATAGCAAACATTAACAAGACCTTTTTTCAATTTCTTTTCTCACAGTTTGATTATCTGCCCACGTGACTACACAGAGGGCTGTTTGCAGCATTTTATCTGCAATTACATCACCTTCACAGGTATATCATTTTAAAATATTTATATTTAAATTTAAAAAAACATAAAAATATATCTCCCTTTTGCACTGAATTTAAATATTACTGTTGTTGATTCTTTAAGCTCATTGTATTAAAGGTATAGGATCTTCAAACCGTTTACATATTTATATCACTTTCTTACATTTTACAGTGCATTTACTTCTATTTTGCAGCTAACATGATTTTTACTTCTTTTCACAGATTTGTGACATCGCCACCTGCCTCAAGTCTCCTCTGCAACAATTAACCTTAGAGAATATTAAATTGACAGGTAAATGATTTTGTGATGACATTTGTTAACACAATATAATATGAACTATTGATTTGCATTGAGTAATGTATTTCATACATTCATTCAATAAAAAAATTAATTCTGATTTTTACATCTTTTTACAGATTTCTCACGTCTACACCTGCTTCAAAACAGGAGCATTTTCAATTAGAGAACAGCTGATTTACAGGTATTTCAGAAGGAAAAAAAAATAATTATAATAAAGATTTTTTGTGTATTCCTGTATTCATTCATTCATCATTATGTTACTGCTCATTGACAGGGATAGCACCTTAGAAGCAGTTAAATATTTTATTTAATGTATTATATTAGGTCAATTGCTATTTTGTGTAGCTCTTCTTTAGGAACATGATAACTGTTTCTGTTTTTCCATTCATGATATAGACACACCTACAGAGAGACACCCATAGACACACACACACACCCACCTGCATGCAAAGACACACACACGCAGAGACACAGACACCCCCCTGCACGCAGAGACACACACACATGCAGAGACACAGACACCCACCTGCACGCAGAGACACACACACGCAGAGACACAGACACCCACCTGCACGCAGAGACACACACACCCACCTGCACACAGAGACACACACACGCAGAGACACAGATACACACCTGCAAACAAAAGAAATAGAATCCTATATACACACCAAGACACACAGACACAGAAATACAGAAGCCCACACATACACCCAGAGAGATACACAGACATACAAAAACACACAGAGAGATACACAGGCATAGAAACACACACCCAGAGAGATACACAGACCCACAGACATACAAACACACACCCAGAAAGATACACACCCAGACATACAGGGAGAAACCCAGAGAGATACACAGAACAACAGACATACAAACACACCCAGAGAGATACACAGACCCACAGACATACAAACACACACCCAGAAAGATACACACCAGACATACAGGGAGAAACCCAGAGAGACACAAACCCACAGATATCCAGACACACACCCACAAACAGAGACGCAGACAGCCATAGAGACGCAGACAGCCATAGAGACGCAGACAGCCATAGAGACGCAGACAGCCATAGAGACGCAGACAGCCAGAGAGACGCAGACAGCCAGAGAGACGCAGACAGCCAGAGAGACGCAGACAGACATCATTTTTAGAAATATATGACAGGGTGAAAAATATGTGTAACAAAATGAAGGTCATTCTTAATAGTCTATTTCCAATTATAGATTACAATGGCGGACAATGCAGAAGATAAGAAAGAATATAAAAGAAGAATGGCAAGGGAAAGGAAGCAGAGATGGAGAGATGCACAGACTCCTGAGACTTCACAACGTTTAAGAGAAGAAGATCGACAGAGACTAAATAAAAGAAAAATGGCTAAAAAACAACAAAATGAGTCTGCTGGATTTTCAAAGAAAAGAAAAAGTAAACAAAAAAATGTCTCAAATGAACCTATTTTGCCTGCTGATACCAATGTTGATAGAGATGACACCAATGTAGATGTACAAAGTTCAAATGAAATTTATATTGCTGAAGGTCATGATAGTCCTTTCTTTAGAGCACTAACAGTAGACACTCATTTTTGTGGATTAATGACTGTGGTTTGTCAGTTTTGTGGGGCTTATCATTTTCAGAAAGAACGACCAACTGATGGAGAGTTGCTGTCAGAAAGGAAAGGTAAGACTTCCAGAAAGACAGACATTCCCAGAATATTTAAAAAGTATCATGAGTGATCCTACATTTCCCAATTACACCAATTTTAAGAAAAATATTCACTCTTATAACAGTGCAATTTAATTTGCTTCAATGGGTACAACATTAGCCGAAAATGTACCAGGACATGGTCCTTATTGTTTTAAAAAGTCCAAGTACAAATATACCACCGGACTTCACATTTACACCCAGAAACAGCAGAGCAAAGGAAATTTGCTATATGTTCTCGATACAATGGAAGCTGTCAAACAACGAATGCTGCTTCCTGAAAAACGACAATGCTTACCCATAGTCTTTGAACAGCTTGATAACATTATGGCGAACAACCATACAAAAGCATACAAAAAATTAGCGGAGGTTGAAAAAAGAACAACTGGCACATGCGCAAAGATATCAATTGCCAATGCCAAGAGTTAATATGGTTCTCAAAAGGGATCGCCATAATGATCGTGTGTGTGAGGCCTATTGCATCTAGTCTGCCAACTTTTGCCAGTGCACAGTGACACTCATATCTAGTGCAACCGTAGTGTGCAGTGAAATAAAACAACCCTTTTTTGACTATAATCGATTGAATATCAGTTGCCTGCCTACAGGCATGTGTGTGAGGCCTATTGCATCTAGTCTGCCAACTTTTGCCAGTGCACAGGGACACTCATATCTAGTGCAACGATAGTGTACAGTGAAATAAAAGAACCCTTTTTTGACTGTAATCGATTGAATATCAGTTGCCTGCCTACAGGCGTGTGTGTGAGGCCTATTGCATCTAGTCTGCCAACTTTTGCCAGTGCACAGTGACACTTATATCTAGTGCAACCATAGTGTGCAGTGAAATAAAACAACCCTTTTTTGACTGTAATCGATTGCACTAGATATGAGTGACACTCATATCTCGTGCAACCGTAGTGTGCAGTGAAATAAAACAACCCTTTTTTGACTGTAATCGATTGAATATCAGTTGCCAGCCTACAGGCGTGTGTGTGAGGCCTATTGCATCTAGTCTGCCAACTTTTGCCAGTGCACAATGACACTCATATCTAGTGCAACCGTAGTGTACAGTGAAATAAAAGAACCCTTTTTTACTGTAATCGATTGAATATCAGTTGTCTGCCTACAGGCGTGTGTGTGAGGCCTATTGCATCTAGTCTGCCAACTTTTGCCAGTGCACAGTGACACTCATATCTAGTGCAACCGTAGTGTACAGTGAAATAAAAGAACCCTGTTTTTACTGTAATCGATTGAATATCAGTTGCCTGCCTACAGGCGTGTGTGTGAGGCCTATTGCATCTAGTCTGCCAACTTTTGCCAGTGCACAGTGACACTCATATCTAGTGCAACCGTAGTGTACAGTGAAATAAAAGAACCCTATTTTTACTGTAATCAATTGAATATCAGTTGCCTGCCTACAGGCGTGTGTGTGAGGCCTATTGCATCTAGTCTGCCAACCTTTGCCAGTGCACAGTGACACTCATATCTGGTGCAACCGTAGTGTACAGTGACATAAAAGAACTTTTTTGACAGTAATCGATTGAATATCAGTCACACCCTTGCCCGGCAACTGACAGCTGGCTGAACTCTTTGCCCGCCAGCTTTTATCATACAAGCTGGTGGAGTCTGAGGCGTTCAAAAAATTTGTAGCTATTGGGGCACCGCAGTGGAAGGTACCCGGCCGAAATTTCTTTGCACAAAAGGCAATCCCCAACCTGTACTCGATTGTGCAAAAGGAAGTAATGGCATCTCTGGCACACAGTGTTGGGGCAAAGGTCCATCTGACCACGGATACCTGGTCTGCAAAGCATGATCAGGGCAGGTATATCACCTACACTGCGCATTGGGTAAACCTGGTGACGGCTGCCAAGCATGGAATACGTGGCTCTGCAGAGGAGTTGGTGACACCGCCACGACTTGCAGTCAGGCCTGCTGCCACCTCCTCTACTCCTCCTACTCCATCCTCTTCCATAACCTCCTCGGCTGAGTCCTCTACTGCTGCTTCTATGTCTTGCTCCACATCAACGGCAACCCCCCCCCCCCCCCCCCCAGCTCCACAGGTACTATTCCACATCCCAGATACGGCAGTGTCACGCCATCTTGGGGTTGACTTACCTGAAAGCAGAGAGTCACACCGGACCAGCACTCCTGTCTGCCCTGAACGCACAGGTGGATCAGTGGCTGACTCCGCACCAACTGGAGATCGGCAAAGTGGTTTGTGACAACGGAAGAAATTTGTTGGTGGCATTGACTTTGGGCAAGTAGACACATGTGCCGTGCATGGCACATGTGTGTAATCTGATTGTACAACGCTTTGTGCATAAGCACCCAGGCTTACAGGACGGCTTGAAGCAGGCCAGGAAGGTGTGTGCCCATTTCAGGCGTTCCTACACGCCATGGCGCACTTTACAGATATCCAGCGACGAAACAACATGCCAGCGAGGCGCTTGATTTTAGACAGCCTGACACGTTGCAGTTCAACACTCCTAATGTTCGACCGCCTGCTCCAACAAGAAAAGGCCGTTAACGAGTATTTGTATGACCGGGTTGCTAGGACAGCTCATGCGCAATGCCTATAGGCTTATGCCTCCTTTTGAGGAGGTGACAAACCTGGTCAGTCGCACCCAGGGCACCATCAGCGACATCATACCATTTGTTTTCTTCCTGGAGCGTGCCCTTCGAAGAGTGCTGGATCAGGCCGTAGATGAGCGTGAAGAGGAAGAGTTGTGGTCACCATCACCGCCAGAAACAGCCTTATCAGCATCGCTTGCTGGACCTGCGTCAACGCTGGAAGAGGATTGTTAGGAAGAGGAGTCAGAGGAGGAATGTGGCTTTGAGGAGGAGGAGGAAGACCAACCACAACAGGCATCCCAAGGTGCTCGTAGTCACTTATCTGGTACCAGTGGTGTTGTACGTGGCTGGGGGGAAGAACATACCTTCAGTGAGATCACTGAGGACGAGGAACGGGACATGACTAGCTCGGCATCCAACCTTGTGCAAATGGGGTCTTTCATGCTGTCCTGCCTGTTGAGGAACCCTCGTATAAAAAGGATGAAGGAGAACGACCTGTACTGGGTGTCCACGCTACTAGACCCCCGGTATAAGCAAAAAGTGCCTGAAATGTTACTGAATTACCACAAGTCGGAAATGATGCAGCACTACCAAAATAAATTAAAAAGTATGCTTTACACAGCGTTTAAGGGTGATGTCACAGCACAAAGGCAATCTAACAGTGGAAGAGGTGAACATAATCCTCCTCCTCCCTACGACCACGCCGGCAAGGAGAGGCTTTACAGACGTGTTGTTGATGGAGAACATGCAGAGCTTTTTAAGTCCTATGCATCGCCACAGCCCTTCGGGGTCCACCCTCAGAGAACGACTCGACCGTCAGGTAACAGACTACCTTGCCATAACTACAGATATTGACACTATGAGGAGCGATGAACCCCTTGACTACTGGGTGTGCACGCTTGCACTGTGGCCTGAGCTATCCCAATTTGCCATAGAACTTCTGTCCTGCCCCGCTTCAAGTGTCCTGTCAGAAAGGACCTTCAGTGCAGCAGGAGGTTTTGTCACTGATAAGAGAAGTCGCCTAGGTCAAAAAAGTCTAGATTACCTCACCTTTATTAAGATGCATGAGGGATGGATCCCGAAGGGACTGACAGAGGGCAATACATTCGATTAAAAAAGGCCTGATAGATGAGCTGCCTTGAGCTAATAATGGTCCACAAACTAACATACATTTTTCTGGTCACTGCAACAATACCTAATTTTTGCATTTAAATTCTTTTATTGTCAGAAGGCGTACAGCATGTAATGAAAAATAAAGCATTTTTGAACAGTCTTGCATAACAGTCGTGCAAAAATACATATTTACAATAGAGACATTTTGTGAAAGTTAGCTGGCTATTCCTTCTTATTTTTACTTTTTAGGTTAAGAATTTTTCTTATTTTTTACTGTGATTGCAATTTAAGAGATACCTAAAACATGGTAAAACAGACAATAGTTAAAGAGTATATCTGCAGGAAACACCAAAGTCCTATTAGCTATCATCCCTCCAGCAGTATTAGCTTATTATTTAGAATATCTAACCTGGGCAATCCCCCTTGGGTTACCCTAGGGCAGGCTTCAGTAAGCGACCTCTCCTTTCCTGGGATGATTTTGCCGCCGGTTGCTTCTGAAGGGTCTCCAGGGCTCCCTCACTCCGGTCCTTCCCCCAGTGATGCTTCAACCAGTAACAAATGTTTTATATTTGTATAGCGACCCAATGATCCCCCTGGATAGAGGTTTATCTTTACAAATTTTGGAGAACAAATTTAAGACCGGTGTCCCCTGTTTCTGGGTCAGGGAGTGTGTGAAATGCCTCAGCCTACAGTAATTGTAATGTTCTGACAGCGGTAGCTCATGCTTGTCCCTCAGTTCCTCATAGGTGAGCATCTGGCCCTTTACTAACCAGTCTCCCAGTCTATCTAGTTTCCTTGACCTCCACCAGTGTTGTGCTCATGTGTTTCAGGGCCTGAGGGTGGTCAAGAATTCGGGTCATTTGGGTGGATCCAGGGAACAAACCCGTGTGTTTCTTGGCCCATTTCCAGTATGATAGCGAGTGTCTGATTAGGGGGTTTGGTGAGTTTTTAAGGCTCTGAGGCAATTCTGATAGCCAAGTCACCTTGTCCCAGGTTAAGGGCCTTAAAGTGTGGTTCTCTAAATACACACAGGCCGGTTGATGACATATAGAATGTGCTATTGCGAGGAAAGATAGGTGACGGAACAGGTATTAAACTGATAGGAATGAATAGTACAACTTAATACACCTCTCCTATCTGGTGGCACCTTAGATTGCACGTGCAGTGCCCCAAATTCAAAGTAGGAGGTCCAACCAAGCATCTTTTTCCATCTCCCTGTTCCAAAAATCCATGCCATATACACATCCCCTGATAGGTAACGTAACAGGTATTAAACTGATAGGAATTAGTATTACAACTTAATACACCTCTCCTATCTGGTGGCACCTTAGATTGCACGTGCAGTGCCCCAAATTTGAAGTAGGAGGTCCAACCAAGCATCTTTTTCCATCTCCCTGTTCCAAAAATCCATGCCATATACACATCCCCTGATGTATAATGTATGCTGTGCAGTGGAAGCCCCCGGACTCTGACCTGTGTATAATATTCCATTCTGGGCACCGGAAGCCCCCAGAATCTGACCTGTGTATATTATTCCATGCTGGGCAGTGGAAGCCCCCAGACTCTGACCTGTGTATAATATTCCATGCTGGGCAGTGGAAGCCCCCAGACTCTGACCTGTGTATAATATTCCATGCTGTGCAGTGGAAGCCCCCAGACTCTGACCTGTGTATAATATTCCATTCTGGGCACCGGAAGCCCCCAGACTCTGACCTGTGTATGTTATTCCATGCTGGGCAGTGGAAGCCCCCAGACTCTGACCTGCGTATAATCTTCCATGCTGGGCAGTGGAAGCCCCCAGACTCTGACCTGTGTATAATCTTCCATGCTGGGCAGTGGAAGCCCCCAGACTCTGGGAGTCTGAAGAAGAGGAGTCAGAAGAGGAAGGTGGCTTTAAGGAGGTGGAAGACCAAACACAGCAGGCATCCCAGGGGGCTTGTTGTCACCTTTCGGGGACCCTTGGTGGCTGGGTGGAGGAAGAGACCTTCAATGACATCAGTGAGGACAAGGAACGGGACATGGCTAGCTTGGTATCCAACCTTGTGCAAATGGGGAGTTTGCGATTGTGCAAAGGGACTGTTTGCGGTTGTTTGCGGTGCATTAAACGGGGAGATTGGTCTGTTACTGTGAAGTGGGTGTAACCCTTACACTACCTGATCGATACAACATCATACCTGATGTTTTAAAGCATGTTATTCCAAACAATTTAGGAATGTTAGGTGATGTATGCCCTTCATGGCTTAAAAACAGACTCTGCATCAACTATGTAATTTTCCGTTGGAGTTTTGCCATGGATCCCCCTCCGGCATGCCACAGTCCAGGTGTTAGTCCCGTTGAAACAACTTTCCCATCACTATTGTGGCCAGAAAGAGTCCCTGTGGGTTTTGAAATTCGCCTGCCCATTGAAGTCTATGGCGGTTCGCCGATGTTCGTCCGTTCGCGAACATTTGATGGAATTTGCGTCCGCGGTTCGCGAACCGAAAATTTGATGTTCGCGCCATCAATATACATGGCCTTCAGTCTAGATCACACACTGAACTCTCCTTTTGAGAGACATGCACTACACTCTCCCACACATACGCACTATATTCTCACATACAAACAATGCACTTTCACACATAGAGAAAGTGCATGATAGAGAAACTATCATGCACTCTGCACTACCCCTCTCTATCACACAATGCTCTCTCTCTCTATCATAACTTGCACTCTCTGTGCTTCTCCTACTCACTCACCTGGGTCAGTTTGCTGCCCACAACACGCACACCCACCCCACTCATATCATGCTCCTCTACAGATCACACAATGACAACAAAATATTAAGCAAATGTTACTAATTATGTTCATATCTTCATCCATTAAAACTTCACATAAGTTCAATTCAAGGATTTGGTACATTCCAAATAAAGAATAACATTTTACATTACAGATTACAATGACTGAAATGACTGAAACCAGGAAAGAAGCTAAACAACGGATGGCTAGTGAACAACTACAAAGATGGAGAGAGAAACAGTCGGAGGACACCAAGAAACAAAGACAAGAACAAGAGCGTGAGAGAATTTATAAGAAACCACACACTGCCTTCAGAAAAAAGGGACTTGAAGAGGTAAGCTACCTTACATTATTACTTCACATCAGAATGGGTCATTAAGAGAACTGCAGCGTTGCAAATAAACATTCATATTTATAATTACAGATTTCAATGGATGAGCAGCCAGAAACCAGCAAGCAACATCAAGAACGTCTGCACAAAGAAAGAAACAAAAGATGGAGAGAGAAAAAATCTGGGGACGCTAAAAAAAGAGTACGAGAACGAGAGCGTGACCGGATTTACAAGAAAAGACACATGGTTGCTCCACAAAATCTGCGTAAGAGTTAGAAAACAATATTGTTACACAAACATGTGAGGAGTATGCTTATGATACCAAAGTAGATATATAGCCATATTAAATTCTAGCCACGTAGATACCCAACGTTACGACACTATTAAATTAAGCCCAACGTTACAACACTATTAAATTAGACTGCTGCAAGCATCGTGTGAGCTGCTGCAGCACAGCCGTCTGTGTCAAATACGGAGCAACAGGGCAGGAGAAGTGAAAGCCTGTGAGATGTTCTCATAGGCTCCCCACATCATCACTTGCCACGGGGGTCCTGACCAGGACCTCTGTGGCAGTTCTACACATGAGCCCTGCCGCAGCGGGTACTCCAAGTACCCCCTGGTACCTAAAATTAAGCCCCCACCAAAGCTGGAGGTCCCCATTGGGACCCCCGAAGTGTCCCCGTTTCAATCCGTGCAGCGAGGATCCTCATTGGACCCCTGCTGCATTTAAAAATTCTAATTTCCTGCCATGGGTCCTTAAAGGATCTGCGGCACACTATTAACCAATCCCGTCCGCAGGGGTACTGTAAGTACCCCTGCTGCACCTAACATTAACCCCCTCTATGCTGGAGGTCCCCATCAGGACTCCTGCAGTGTCCTCAAATTAACCCCTTGCATCTAGACCTATTTAACCCAAACTGGCACTATCTAACCCTAACTGGACCTATTTAACACCATCTAGTCCTATGTAAGTCTATCTAGTCCTATTTAACAGTAACTGGGTCTATCTAGCCCCATCTACACCTGTTTAACCCTAACTGAGACTATTTAACCCTAACTGTGACTACTTAATCCTGTTTAGTCCTATGTTAGCCTATCTATTCCTATTTAACCTAACTTGGACTATCTAACCCTAACTGGGCGTATTTAACCCCATTGGGACCTATTTAACCCTGTCTAGTCCGATTCAACCTTAACTGGGCCTATATAACCCCATCTAGATTTATTTAACCCTAACTGGGATGATTTAATCCCATTTGGACCTACTTAACCCCGTCTAGTCCTATGTAAGACTATCTAGACCCATTTAACCTTAACTGGGACTATCTAACCCAATCTAGACCTATCTAACCTTCCTGGGCCTATGTTATTATTATTATTATTATTATTTATTTGTTACGCGCCAACATATTCCGTAGCACTATACATAAGTTAAGTTAATGACAAGTTCAAGATTAACACATTGCAAATAATGGAGGGCCCTGACTTTGAGCTTAAGGTTGAAGTTTGTATGTGGTACAGTAGGGAGAGAGTAGTGTTGAGCAATGTTAGGGTGGAAGGTTATATGCTGCTTTAAAGAGGTGCATTTTTATTGAAGCTTTGAAGGATTTAAGGCAGGAGGGATAGTCTGGTGAAGCGAGGCAAGGAGTTCCAGAGAATAGTGGCAGCGCAAGAAATGTCCTGGAGGCGGTAGTGAGAGGAGGTGACAAGAGTGGTAGAAAGAAGAAGGTCGTTAGCAGAACGAAGAGGATGTGTCAGGGAGAATTTGTAGATGAGAGCAGAGATGTATGGGGGTGAGCTGTTGTTGAGGGCTTTATAAGTTAGGCCTATCTAGTCCTAATTATTCCTAACTGATCCTATCTAACCCCATCTAGACCTATTTAACCCTAACAGGGCTAATGTAACACCATCTGGACCTATTTAATCCTGTCTAGTCCTATGTAAGCCTATCTAGTCGTATTTAACCTTATCTGGGCCTATTTAACGCTGAATGTACCCAGTAAACCCTATCCTACCCTACACTATTAACCCCCTCTCTACCCTATTAAACCCTTCACTACCTATCTGCTCTAAGTCAGTGCACAGTTTCTGTCTGTTGCATTAATCAGAGTACAGGTGAGAGTGGGTGTGGCTTGGGCTGTGTAAGTTATATCTGGGTGAAATTGTGTGAGTTCTGTTTGAATCTGCTCTAAGTCAGTGCAGAGTTTTCTGTCTGTTGCATTAATCAGAGTATAGGTGAGTGTGAGTGTGGGTGTGGCTTGGGCTGTGTAAGTTATATCTGTGTGTATTTTGTTGTTTTCTGTTGAATCGGTTCTGTGGGGCAGGACCGTGTTTTCTATCCTGTGCTCTTTTATCATTGTACAGGCAAGTAGGCGGGGTCTATTTTAACAAGGGAAGGGAGAGCTTGGGAGCTTGCAATCATTTCTAGAGTAAGTGTAGTTGGTGTGTAGGAGATTAAATAAAAGGAGGAAGTCCAAATAAGGGATATTATAAGAAAAAACAGAAAACAAACGTACATATTGTTTCTGTTTTGTTTGGTTTAAGGTGTGGAAAATAAATCTTTATACAAATACATTGATTTGTTTTCTCACTGTATTTTTGTAACTGATAAGCATTGGAAGCCTCACTCAGTGTACATCCTGCCAAATGTATGCACTACTGGAACAGATGATCCAGGGTCCATACCTCTGTGACAGGTGTGAGCATGTTGCCTCTTTGGAAGCTCAAATTGAAGATCTGGAGAGGAGAATTGCAGCACTTAGTGATATTGCTCCACTGTAAAGGGAGTTGGTGCTCACGGAGCACAGTTTAGCTGGGCCTAGTATGGAGGGAGGAGCTGGGGCTAGTGAGGATGGCCAGGGAGGTAGCTGGGTTACAGTTAGAAGGGGAATCAGGGGGTACAGGAGGAGGCAGGCCAGTTCTGAGTTGGAAAACACCAACAGATTTGCGAGATTGAGTGAAACTGTTGGGGATGTCCATTCAGGAATGGCAATGCCAGATAGAGCTGTTCCCTCTAACAGCCGGGAGAACAGTTCTACTGGAGGAGAGGGAGGGCAGAATAGGCAGAGCAACAGACATGTTTTGGTGGTAGGGGACTCTATAATAAGGAAGGTAGACAGGGTAATTTGTCACCCAGATCCCAGCAATCGAACAGTTTGCTGTCTCCCGGGTGCTCGGGATCTGCATGTTGTGGATCGGGTGGATAAATTATTGGGAGGGGCTGGTAATGAACCGGCGGTCTTGGTACACATTGGTACCAATGACAAAGTTAGTGGAAGATGGAGCGTCCTAAAGAATGATTTTAGAGAATTAGGGAATAAGCTTAAAGCAAGGACCTCCAAGGTAGTATTTTCTGAGATACTACCAGTGCCACGTGCTAGCCCAGGGAGGCAGAAGGAGCTTAGGGAGGTTAATGTGTGGCTAAAAAAGTGGTGCAGTGCAGAGGGTTTTGGGTTTTTAGAGCACTGGGCTGACTTCTCACTTGGGTACAATCTCTATAGCAGGGATGGATTGCACCTTAATGATGAGGGCGCTTTTGTGCTAGGGAATAGGATGGTAGAACGGCTGGGGGAGTTTTTAAACTTGTAGGTGGGGGGGAGGGACTATATAGAAGTATTGGGGTAAATAGGGTAGAGAGGAAAAGGGATGAATTATTTACCCATGTGGGGAGGAGAAGGGGGGAGGGTTACAATAGAAAGTAGGGAGATATTAATAGGGGCCTCAAATACAGTGGCAGGCACTTCACAACAGCAGAGCCATAGCAAAATAAAGTGTATGATTGCAAACGCAAGAAGTTTGCCTGGGAAAATGGATGAGTTAGAAATATTAGCAGTACAAGAAAAATGGGGCTTAATAGGCATTACGGAAACATGGTGGGATGAATCTCATGACTGGACTGTTAATCTGGATGGTTATAACCTATTTAGGAAAGATAGGGGAAATGGTAAAAGAGGAGGAGGGATCTGTCTTTATGTTAAGCCTGAATTTAAGCCTTTAGTTAGAGAAGATATTTATGCTGGCACTAACGGCATCATTGAATCCTTGTGGGTTGAGCTAAATAGTGGAGGAGCTAATTCTAAATGCATATTGGTGTGAGTATGCTATAAACCCCCAAATATAGCTGAAAGTGAGGAAATACAATTATTGTTACAGATTGGAAATGCAGCTAAGCATGGGCAAGTTCTAATAATGGGAGACTTTAATTACCCTGATATAAACTGGATAAACGAGACCAGCAGCTCAGCTAAGGGGAGCAGGTTCTTGAGTACACTCAGGGATCATTATCTAGCCCAGGTAATACAAGAACCTACTAGAAATGGGGCCATCTTGGATTTAGTCATCACAAGTAATATTGATATAATATCAAATGTAAAAATAGGGGAACCCTTGGGGAACAGTGATCACAACACAGTCTCATTTGAGATTGAATACAAAAAACAAAGTTGTAAGGGGCCAACAAAAACTCTAAATTTTAAAAGGGCTAACTTTAATGGGCTACGGGCAGCAATACAACATATAGACTGGGACAAAGAACTTACAGGGAAGAATACTGAAAATAAATGGACAACATTCAAATCCTTACTAAATAAACATACTCATCAGCATGTACCATGTGGAAATAAAATGAATAGGAGTAAATCACATCCCATGTGGCTTAACAATGACTTAAAGATCATGATGAGGAAAAAGAAATATGCATTTAAATTATACAAGAAGGAGGGAACAGAGGCAGCTTTATGTGACTATAAGGAAATCAACAAGGCTTGCAAAAGGGCTATTAGACTGGCTAAAATAGAAAATGAGAAGTCAGTTGCAATGGAAAGTAAGACTAACCGTAAAATATTTTATAAATATATTAATGGGAAGAAGGCCAGGAAGGAATCGATAGGACCATTACAATGTGACACAGGCCATCTGATAATTAGTGACCACGAAAAGGCAGATGAGCTAAATAGGTTATTTTCGTCGGTTTACACAAGGGAGGTACCAGTGGTTGGGACACTGCAACATAATGGGGCTACACTACCTTTACTAAATAATTGGTTAACGCAGGAAGAAATACAAAAGAGGTTGGAGAAAATAAATGTTAATAAAGCCCCAGGTCCTGATGGAATATATCCAAGGGTACTGAGGGAGCTGGGTTCTGTAATAGCCAAACCATTATATCTAATCTTTAAAGACTCACTCACTACAGGGTCTCTACCAGATGACTGGAGAAAAGCAGAGGTGATACCTATATTTAAGAAGGGATCTAGAGCAAATCCGGGGAATTATAGACCAGTGAGCCTCACTTCTGTAGTTGGGAAGCTTTTAGAAGGGTTGATAAGGGACAGAATACAAGAATATGTCTATTTGAACAGGATCATAGGTAGCGGTCAACATGGATTTATGAAGGAAAGGTCGTGTCAGACCAATCTAATTAGTTTTTATGAGGAGGTTAGTAGGAACTTGGATCAGGGCAACTCAGTTGATGTAGTCTTTTTAGATTTTTCAAAGGCATTTGATACAGTGCCACATGGAAGACTAGTGAGCAAACTAAGGGATACAGGAATTGCAGTAAATATCTGCTCATGGATCGAGAGCTGGCTAAAAGACAGTAAGCAAAGGGTTGTTGTAAATGGAACATACTCCGATTGGTCTAATGTGATAAGTGGGGTTCCTCAGGGCTCAGTGTTGGGTCCTCTCCTTTTTAACATATTTATTAATGACATTGAAGTAGGACTCGAATGTAGTGTCTCCATTTTTGCTGATGACACTAAGTTGTGCAAGGTAATAAAATCAGATAATGATGTACTTTCCCTACAAAAGGATTTGCATAAATTAGAGAAATGGGCGGCTAAATGGCAGATGAGATTCAATACAAATAAATGTAAGGTTATGCATTTGGGAAGGAACAATAGCCAAGCAATCTATAATCTTAATGGAGCAAATCTAGGGGTATCAGATATTGAAAGGGATTTGGGAGTACTAGTGGACAACCACCTAGGTAACAGCGCTCAAAGCCAAGCAGCGGCTGCAAAGGCAAATAAAATATTAGCATGTATTAGGAAGGGTATAGAAGCCAGGGAAGAAGATATAATTCTGCCACTATACAAATCTCTAGTACGCCCTCATTTGGAATATGGAGTACAATTTTGGGCACCACCTCATAAAAAAGACATTTTAGAGCTGGAAAAAGTACAGAGAAGGGCTACAAAACTAATAAGGGGAATGGAGGGGCTAAGTTATGAAGAAAGACTGCAAAATTAAACTTATTTTCGCTAGAAAAAAGGTGTCTAAGAGGAGATATGATTACGTTATATAAATACATCCAGGGTCAATATAAGGCTTTGTCAAGTGAACTTTTTGTAGCAAGAGATTTTCAACTGACAAGAGGACATCCCTTGAGGTTAGAGGAAAAAAGATTTCACCTTAAACAAAGAAAAGGGTTCTTCACAGTTAGGGTGGTTAAACTGTGGAATTCTCTACCAAAGGAGGTGGTGACAGCGAATTCGATAGACAACTTCAAAAAGGGGTTAGATATATTTCTGAATAAAGAGGGCATTCAAGGCTATCCTAGATAACTAGCAAGGAATATTGATCCAGGGAGAAATTTGATCGCCAGTTTCTGGGGTCAGGAAGGAATTTTGCTTTTTTTTCCCCTTATGAGACAATTGGCAAAGTTTGAATGGTTTTTTTTTTTTATGTTTGCCTTCCTCTGGATCAATTAACAATAATAATAAATAGTCCAAATTAAAAAGATCAATAGAGATCTAAAAAGGTTGAACTTGATGGACTAACTCTTTATTCATCCTCCAATACTATACTATTAATAATTATTTAATCAATAATTTAATTAATAACTAATCCGCATATTGCAGATCAGAGGAGATCTTAACAGGTTGAACTTGGTGGACTGAGGGTCTTTTTTCAACCTTAATTACTATGTAACTATGTAACTATGTACCTACCACCCTAATAAAATCCCTATTACCCCACTAATTACAGGGGGGGGGGGAAACACCTAATTACAAAAAATAATAAAACCTAGAATTACAGGGAAAAAAAGGACATTACAGAAAATAAAAAAGGACATTATAGAAATACATTACAAAAAATAAGAAATCCTAAATTACCAAGATTAAAAAAAAGCCAAGTTGCACAAAAAAAAAAAAAGAACTACGTACGCACCTAAAAAAGAAAATACTGGTACATGCACAAATAACACAGTACATTACATCAATACAATAAATGCAGTTACAATACATCAATAAATATAATACAGTTCAAATATACCCTTAACTACAATATATTAACCTTATCTACAATCAATTAACCCTGTCTACAATACATTAACCCTATCTACAAAAAAAAAAAAAATCATCACATGTATGCACAAATAAACACAGCACATTAAACTAAACACCCTAAATATTAAAACTTACCTTGCCATGATGCCCCCGTCCTTGTCCTCTTCTGTCCCGGCTGCACTAAAAAAGAAATAAAAAAATGACAGAGCTCCTCACTGGAATAGCTGCCCGATGCTAATGAGGCTTCTAGCGCCTCTTCCTGTAGGAAATTGTCAATGGCGCCTTCTGATTGGCTGAAAAGCTGTCAATCAAATTTCAGCCAATCAGAATGGGATACACCCCTATATCCTATTCTGATTGGCTGATGGGCCTGTCAATCTTTTTTAAACCAATCAGAAGGCACTATTGCCTTCAGCCAATCAGAATGGGATACATCCCACGGAGCTCTGTTATTTTTTTTTGTTTTTATTTTTTCGAGTGGCGGTTTTTGTCAAGGGCCCAGCCGGGGCAGAAGAGGACAAGGACGGAAACATCACGGCAAGGTAAGTTTTAATATTTGGAATGTTTAGTTTATTATGCTGTGTTTTATTTGTGTACTAGCGACTTGCCCGTCAAAAAATGACGGCAATGAGATGTGTATGTTAGGAAAGTTGTTTAGTTATTAATATATATATGTGACAGTTGTATTGTGATATTAAAAGATGTTTAGTTTTGTAAAATATTCTCTTGGTGAACAATAATGTGTAAAGCATTTTGTATTAACATTTGAATGTAATAATAGTGGAACTTGAAATTAATCATTATTGTAAACTTTAGGCAATGGTTTGTTAACATGCAATTTGTATGTGAAGAATTGTTAACTTCAATATACATGAAAATTCGTAGGAAAGCAAACAGTAAAAACCCTTGTTGAAACGTACACAATTTTAACCTGAACTTTGTAATATATGTAAGTAAGAAACTTGAAAGTATATTTTTTTAAACTTTAACTTTATTATTTGTGTAACTTTGGAACTTGACAAAACATTTGTATAACTTTGAACATTATAAACAGTAAGATAGTGAATACATTTTTTAACATAATTTTGTATTAAAAGTATTAACATTTGAATGTAAAAACAGTTTAACTTTAAAGTAATCAATATTTTAAACTTGAGGCAATGTTTTTTAACATGCAATTTCTATCCAAATAATTGTTAACTTCAATATACATTGAATGCAGAGCAAGGCAAACAGTGAAAACTCTCTTTAAAATGTACCCAATGAAATAAATTCCTTCCTGACCACATGAACTGTCGATAAACATTAATACAGGGAGTAATCTTAACATAACAGACAATATTTACATTGTGTCTTAAAACGTGGTTGAGCTGTTAACATGAACTTTGTAATATGTTGAAGTAAAGACTATTAAAATATTGTTTTCCCAACTTGTAACATTAGAAACAGTAACATAGTTAATTAACATTTTAACCTAATTATCACATATATAGTTGCAAGGCAAGTGTTTTGTGAGGTGAATCATCCATAAAGAGTCTTTCCATAAATTATGACTGAAATTGTTTCTTGTTTATTATTTTTGAATGTTTTTTAATTTGTTTTCCTTGTGTTTTCTTTATTTACTGAAAAGTTATAGTACTTCATAGTAGACAATGTTTTTAGTAAAAATACATCCATCTTCTAATAAATCACCTTGACTTTCATTCTTTTCAATATAAACTTTAATAGCCTGTGGATTTTTGCACCGTGACAACGCAACGTACAATTGACCATGTGCAAATACTGTTTGTTCAAGGAAAATACCCACAGATTTGAAAGTTTGACCTTGTGATTTATTGATGGTCATGGCAAATGCCATAATAATGGGAAATTGTCTTCTTTGAAGTATAAAAGGGAGACTACTTTCACTTGGTGCTAAATCTATTCTTGGTATGAAAACTCTCTCTCCTTTATGGGTCCCAGTTAAAATGTCAGCATCTATTAAATGGTCCTTTAATTGTTGAACAATTAATCTTGTCCCATTACATAGGCCTTTTTTGGGGTTCATATTTCGCAGTAACATAATAATTGCACCTTTCTTTAGCTGCAAAATATGTGGTGGCATTCCAGAAGGAGTTAGTGAGTTTATGAATTCAGTCGAAAAGTTGGCCTGACTTTCATTGTTATCAGCAAGTACAGAATCAGCACTGTGATAATTTCTTTTTGGTGCATTAATTTTTTTAAAGATTTCATTATTGAGGATTAATGCATCCTTATTTTTACACGTTAGTATGACTTGGTTGGCAAGCTCGGAATATTTCTGGTTATTTATGCTCCCTTCAAATATAGCGGATATAATATCTTGTTCACAAATCATATGAGGTGGGATCTCTACAGTGTCGTCAGGTAAATGTGGTATTTTTTCTGTTCTGCCTTCTCCAATTTTAATAAGCCAATCATTGAAATCAGTTTGGCCTTCTGATCTCATATTTTGTTTCAGTTGAAGATGGGTAAAATGTTTCCATAGTGTACTTGACTTTATACATGTTTCAATAATGTCAGTTCGATTTCCATGTACAACGACAGGTAATGTTTGTCTAAAATCGCCACCTAACAACATTACCTTTCCACCAAATGGAAAAGTATTATCCATGACTTCACGAAGCAAACTGTCAATACATTGGAGAGCATAGCATGACATCATTGTGGCCTCATCTATTATAATTAATTTACATTTGTTCAATTTTCTTTGCTTGTAATGAAGTCATGCGAATATCTGACACAGAAGTTTCTAAAATAGGCACTGGCAGTTTAAATCCACTATGAACAGTTCTTCCCCCTTCTAACAAAAGTGCAGCAATTCCAGTAGTGGCAAACGCCATTGCTATTTGACCTTGTGCTTGTACTGAACTCATTAATAAATTATACAGATAGGTTTTTCCTGATCCACCAGGTCCATCAAGATAGAAATAACGCTCTGTCACCATGTCATCATCTATTGCATTTTTAATGGCATTAAATGCTTACAATTGCAGTGTATTTAAAGTTGCAAATCTTTCTTGTGTTCTTTCTGCTTGTAGTTGAATGTCATAGTCTTCAAAGTTTATGTCATCTATAAGACCTGGATCAGGCAAATTAAAACTTGCACAACTTAATCCATGAGTTAAAAATACTTCTTGGATTTCCATTAACGCTTTTAAGTGTGCAATGGGTTCATTGTTTTTCGCATAAAGTCTTCAGCCATATTACTTTTAAATGTCTCCCACAAAGCTAATGAATTTGGAGCCTTTGAGAAGATATAAATAAATGCAAATTGTTCTCTCATCTGCCGTGGCATTTGAAATTGTGCTGCTTCTTCTAAACATCTTTCCCACTCTGTATCATCAGCTAGTAAGATTCTATGTCGTGCAGCTAAATGGAAGGATTCATATACTATGTCATTAACAGTTCTTAAGTGTTCAAAACTTTGTGCTCCAGGAACATTTAAAAGTAATATCCGTAAGCAAAAACTTTCAACATCTCTTGGACTGACTGTGTAAATTCTTGGAATTATTTTATTGCCTCTGCTTTTTCTTGTTCTCCATAATCCATTCACAAAAACATAGTGATATGGAATTTCAATATATAAGTATTGTGTTGCTTCAGAATCAGTGGAATTTAATTCAAACCATGCAGTTAGTGTAGTGTGACAATCTTCACTTTGGGCCAATGCATTCATTTAATTTACAGCATGGAAATAGACTAGATGTCGTTGTGGCAAATGTACTGCTAACCTATATACTGCATGTGATCTATCATGCATTTCAAATTTTAAAAGCCGCCACATAGCTTCTGGCGCACTGACATAGCGAGCATCTACATGAGATGCAAGTTCATCATGTACTTTGTAAATATATTTGTAGACATATTTAATGGATTTGATGGAAGTGCAGGCTTCTACGTTGATGTGGGCATTGTACTTCATGAGTAAATGTGGATTGTAGGGTACTACATATCTATTGTCCACTTTTTTTCCACGAATAATGGCACTATCTCCTTCTCTTCTTTTATAAAGTGGATATCCATCACAATTGGCATAGGTTTTGTCTCTATAATCTTTTGGAAATTCTTTGGAACATTTATTATTTTCCATACATGGTGATTGTGGATTAAGGTCACCACAGGGTCCATGAATCATGCGATGAGTAACAATCTCATATAGTCTACCATATAGTTCTGGATCTGGTAGTTCAGCAACAATGACGGCATCCACTTTGTCCGAAGTATCTAATTTATCTTTTTCTTGAAGTATTATTAGAAGATGTGCATGTGGAAGGCCTCTTTTTTTAAATTCAATGGTATATACATAAGCAAGACATTTGCCAAATAACTGATTTATAGTGAAGTCACGTATTAATTCATTTAATCTTAAAAACTCTGGCTACTAAATCTGGTCTATCGGAAGCACTTTGACAAAGAAGTAGATTTTGTGTAATTTCTGGCCATTGTGGATTACATGTAAATGTCAGAAATAAATCGGGTTTGCCAAATTTGGTGACAATAGCCATAGCATCATTGTATCTTTCTCTCATATTTCGAGGAGATCCTTGAAAGGAAGATGGTAAAATGATGGCTTTGCCAGCTGTCATGTCTCTGCTTGTAGCCACGTCAGCAACATAGTCCATGAGTCCAGAATATTGTTCTACACTGAGTTTATCTTGTTGATATTTGATAAAGTTTAAATTATTTGCCTCAACTTGCAAATAAGAATCAATAATCCATTGTTGGGTTAGTTTTCCACCACATAAAATTGGATTAAATCCATGTCGAATGGCAATTTGAGCTACTTTAAATTCAGGCATAGAAACATTATTTCGGATTCTGGCTTTAGCATTTGGGTAACTGGGAAGTGTTAATTTTGGTTGCCAACCTGCTTCTCCGTGTGGGAAAAAGATGGGATATGTCATTGGATCTAAAATTGGACTTAAGATACTCATATTAATGAACGGTTGCTCCTCATTTCTGGGATATATTCTAATGTCTCTTTTAAATGGTGGTTCTCCTTCATCATTCTGAAACACCATTGCAACCTCATTTGATGTTGGCAATTTATAACAACGTTTATCAGTATGTCTGTCTCTTTTAAGCACCATATTAACCTTGGGCATTGGTAATTGATGTGTTTGTGAATGAAGTAGTTGTTCATTTTCTACTTCTGCCAATTTTTTATAAGCTTTACTGTAGGGATTGTTGTCCATAATGTTATTTAGCTCTATAAAAACACTGTGTAAGCATTTTTTATTTTCTTCCATCTGCATACGTTGGTCAACAGCTTCCATTGTATCTAGGACATATAGTTGAGCAAATTTTCTTTGATCTCCTTCCTCTGGATGTAAATGGGAAGTGCGATGATAAATTTGTCCTTGGACTTTAAAACAGTAAGGACCATGTCCTGGTACATTAGCAGCTAATGTTGCCCCCATAGATGCAAAGGATATGGCACTATTGTAGGATCTTATGTTTGTTTTAAAATGTTTGTAGTTTGGAAAAGTAGGTTCAGTCATAATGTTTTGTAAATAAATTGGAAATTCGTTCCTTTCTGGAAGTTTGAACTTGCCTTTTTGACAGCAACTAATAAATTGTCCATCTCTGGGTCTCTCTTGTTTAAAATAATAAGCCTCACAAAACTGACATTGAGTAGTCATGTCCCCACAACTATGAACCTCTACTGCTAAAGACTTGAGTAAAGGACAATTTGCAAAGCATATAGGATTTTGACTTTCATATTCATCAGGTGAAATGTCATATAATGTTTCAACAACAGGTTCTAAATGTTTAGTTTTTTTCGTGGCTTTTCTTGGTATATGTTGTATTGTTTGAGGTAAAATGTCATGTAATGTTTCATGAACCGGTTCTAAATGCTTTTTTTTTTCCGTTGCTTTTTTTTGTATCCCTTGTATTTTTTCAGGTAAAATGTCATCTGATGTTTCAGCAACAGGTTGTAAATGCTTTATTTGCTTATTGTTTTTTTTTGTCATATGTTTAATTTCTGCAGGTGACAGTCTTTTGCTTGCAATTCTTTTATGTTCTTTTTCTCGTTGAATTTCCTTCTTCTCCGGTGTCTGCTGGCTGTCTGCTCTCTGTCGTCGTTCTCTAGCTTAGCGTCTTTTCTTTTCTTGTTTACTCTCGTTATCAGCCATGTTAATCTGTAAAAATAAAATAATGTATCTTTAGTTTATTTTGAGATGTTAAGTTTGTTTTCATCAAAAATTGTTATCAACAGTGTGTTTACATTTTATACTTAATCAATTTCAATTTAGTCAATTGAATAGAGGTCTAAATAAGGTCATCATATAATTTTTTTAAGAATTTTTTATTTAGTAAACATGTATCCAAAAGCAAGTTTTTCACTAACAAAAAAGTTATTTGAAAAAAAATGTTATGGTTTTATTTACAGCACTATTCAATTTGTCAAATGGCAATTCAATGAGGGTCTAGGACTGGAAATGTCCAATGCGAAATTGTATAGAGTCTTTGTTTAGAGCCTTTTTTGGAGTATGCGTTTTTTTTTTCTGGCTACATTGAAGTTTGTATTTACTATTAAAGATTATTGGCCCTAAAAGACAAAGAAGAGATAGCTGAACAATGTGTTAGTTATATTTTTTTCAAAGTTATAGTTACTGGTGTTTTTTTTTAAATTTTATTTTCTGTTGACATCGATACAAAGCTAAGATATTTATTTATTTTTCTATTTTTTTACTTGTTATACTGTACCTTGGTTGAAGTTTGATTTCAAGCAGAATCTTTGTTGGTCCTGTGTTGAAAGCCTTCGTCCGATGGTCTGGTCCTGTGTTGAAAGTCCTCGTCCGATGGTGTAGTCCTGTGTTGAAAGTCCTCGCCCGCTGGTCTGGTCCTCAGTTGAAACTCCTGGTCCAATGGTCTCCACGCAGTATCTGTTGTAAAATAAAAATTAAAATGTTATTTGATTTGAATGTATTTGTATTAACTAAAAAATGACATTTTTTCTGTTTATTGTATCTGTTATGGTGAATTTTTCTACTATTTATTTGTTTGTGCAACCTTTTCAAAATACTTTAAATTTATTTTTATATTGCATAGATAATTTTTTTATACTGTAATTATTTTTTTGTGAATTATTTTGTATATGATTGCACTGGTTTTAGCATTATCCTATTTTCTGTTCAGCACTTTTGGTATACTTATTTAGGCTTCTTTGTAATGCTTATAGGTTGTTAAAGATTCTTAAATATTAAAGAAGAATATTCATTTAGTTTGCTATGTGTTTGTGTGAGTTTTTTGACAATCCAGTTTAGTACGCACCACTTTAGCTATGCTTATTTAGGCTTCTTTCTAAGGCTTATAGGTAGTTAAACATGAAATAAGAATATTAATGTAGTTTGCTATGTGTTTGTGTGAGTTTTTCTACAATCCTTTTGTTGCGCACCAATTTTTAGTATGCTTATTTAGGCTTCTTTCTAAGGCTTATAGGTTGTTAAACATGAAATAAGAATATTAATGTAGTTTGCTATGTGTTTGTGTGAGTTTTTGTACAATCCTCTTTGGTGCGCACCACTTTTGGTATGCTTCTTTAGGCTTTTTTCTAAGGCTTATAGGTTGTTAAACATGAAATAAGAATATTAATTTACTTTGCTATGTGTTTGTGTGAGTTTTTGTACAATCCTCTTTGGTGCGCACCACTTGTGGTATGCTTATTTAGGCTTTTTTCTAAGGCTTATAGGTTGTTAAACATTAAATAAGAATATTAATTTACTTTGCTATGTGTTTGTGTGAGTTTTTGTACAATCCTGTTTGGTGCGCACCACTTGTGGTATGCTTATTTAGGCTATTTTCTAAATCTTATAGGTTGTTAAACATTAAATAAGAATATTAATTTACTTTGCTATGTGTTTGTGTGAGTTTGTTACAATCCTGTTTTGTGTGTATCACTTTGTGTGTACCATATGTTGCATACTTTGGCCCTCATTCAATTGCATTTTGGCCACTTCAATAAGAAGTTTGTCAATTGAATAGGGCACTATATAAGCACATAACATATTTTTTTGACAGAAGTTTTTAGTTAGTGAAAACCTTGGTTTTGGATAGAGGTTCAGTAACTAAAAAGTTTGTTTAAATTGTTTTGTATGTGCTTATATAGAGCCCTATTCAATTGGGCAACTCGGAATTGAATGAGGCTTTAGGGGTGTAAATAAGCACATAACATTTTTTTTAAAGAAGTTTTTAGTTCGTAAACATCTATCCAAAAGCAAGGTTTTCACTAACTAAAAACTTCTTTAAAGAAATATGCTATGTGCTTATTTAGACCGCTATTCAATTGGACAAATAGCAATTGAATGAGGGCCTTTGGTTGCTGCATTTGTTATATTGTCGGGGCCTCATTCAATTGCTTTTTGGGCAATCGAATAGGGCGCAATATGAACACAGAGCATCTTTTTTTTAGAGAAGTTTTAAGTTAGTGAACTTGTATCCAAAAGCAAGGTGTTCACTAACTAAAAAGTTCAGTAAAAAATATGCTCTGTGCTTATATAGAGCCCTATTGAAATGGGCAAATCACATTTAAATGAGGCCCTCGGCCCTTAAAGATATATAGGTCCTCATTCAATTGCAATTTTGCCAATTGAAGAGGGCTCTATATAAGCACATAACATATTTTTTGACCGAAGTTTTTAGTTCGTGAAGACCTTGATTTTGGATAGAAGTTCAGTAACTAAAAAGTTCTGTATAAAAAATATGTTATGTGCTTATATAGAGCCCTATTCAATTGGCCAACTCGCAATTGAATGAGGCTCATAGTTCGTTTCTTTTTTTATACTTAATACTTTACCTTGATTGAAGTGTCGAATGACAGAGGGTCCCCTCCTGACAATCTTAATCCGCCGGTCTTCTTGTAGTGTCTGTTTGAAAAATAAAGTGAAATGGTTAATTGTATATTTCTTATTTTTGATTTTGCAAAGCATGGCCTTTTCGGCATGTAAGGTATTGTTCTATCTTACCTGTTCTTCTTTGTTGGTGTTCTTTTAAAGGGATTGTGCTTCACAATGCACGGTGCAAATTGTTGAGTGACGCTGTTGATGCAGAGTCTGTTTCTACTTCTTTTAATATTCAAAGATTGAGTTTTAAGTAATATATTGAATTGCACTAAATTAATGTCATTTAAAATATACTTCTGTAATTATTTTCAATTAACATAATTTTTTTTGGGGGGCTACACACATATATCACATACATGAAGCACATTTTCAGAGTTCAATGTAATTTTTTTCTGTGCGTGTGACATATCACTATACATGAATGATATTTTAATTGTTAAATGAACCTTATTTTTTGTTTTTGCCAACACACATAAATGTGTGTGTGACATGTGACTATAGATGATACACATATATGTGCGTGTCACATATCAGTATACATGGCTCATATTTTAATATTACAATTTCTTTTTTTTCTAATGTCATTTAAATGTAGTTGTTTAATTAGTTTGTTTTAAGATCATTTTGTTGCAGGGGCAATACACATAAATGTGCGTGTCACATGTCACTATACATAAACCCCTTTTTGATATTGAATTTTTTTTTTTTTGGTTAAATGAACCTTATTTTTTTTGTGGGCCTACACACATAAATGTGTGTGTGACATGTGACTGTACATGATAGACATAAATGTGCGTGTGACATGTCACTTCATAAATCACATTTTTTGTTTTGTTTGTGGTGTCTTTATAATAAAATGTAATATATTATAGCTTACCTCTCAGTTGTAATTTGCACAATGTAAAGTAGTAAATTAGGAAACAATTCTCATCTGAAGTAAGAGCAGCAGTTAACTCTGAAGTCACTCTGTTCATCACCTGAATAGAAATGTAGAAATTTCTGGAAAGTAGGCAGTATTTATAACCTTGTAGAAATTTCTGGAAAGTAGGCAGTATTTTTTGTAAACTTTCAAGTGCCTCAGAACGTTATAACGCAATACGCATGCGCTATTTGCGTTCCAGCTTACAATTTGCGTTCCATCCGCCATTTTGTGTGTAGTAGTGTTCAAAACTGTGACTGTGGTACGTTCCGCATAGTATGTGTTTCATTTTTCCGAGTTACTGCAGTGTAGTTACGTCTGAAGCCTCGTTTTCGTTTTGTTTGGCGGCCATTTTTTCTCTCGCTTAGCCGATTTTCGGCGGTTTAAACTCATTTTTTAAACTTAAATGGACGTGTAAATAAACTTTTGGAGGATCCGGATGCCCCCCCTTGCTGTAAGTAAGCTTTTTATGTGTTCGTTGTGTTTATTTCTTGTGTTTGTGATGTTTTGATGAGCGGCGTTTGTAATGGGTCTTTCGCGGCCGTATTTTTTTCCGATGCGGCCGTATTTTGTTGCGATATACGCAGTTAGCTTTTACGTGTACAAAGCAGTGTATTTGTTTCTAAGTCGTGCGTATGTGTGTTAAGAGTGTGTGAAGGGCCTTTTTTGCTGTTTTTTTGTTAAGTCTTGCTTGTTTGTGTCTGGGTGTAAGCGGGTGTGAGGGGCCTTTGAGTTTTTTTTGTTATAAAGTCGTGTATGTCTATGTGTGTGAACACAGCCGACGTTGGGATGCTCCCACCACCGCAAATGCGGACCCTCGCTTCGCGAGGATCCGCATTTGCGGGGACGTTGTTGGGTTTTTGTTGGCTGGGAGGTTGGGTTTATTTTGTTAAAAAGTCGTGTATGTCTATGTGTGTGAACACAGCCGACGTTGAGCCTCCACCTCCGCAAATGCGGACCCTCACTTCGCGTGGATCCGCATTTGCGGGGACGTTGGGATGGTCCCACCACCGCAAATGCGGGCCCTCGCTTCGCGAGGACCCGCAAGCATGAGCAACAGCCCGTACGCTCACAACTATATATGTGATTAATGTGATGTTTATTTTTTTCCAGGGACCCAGCCAGAGAAGACAAGAAGGACGGGGACATCCCGAAAAGGTAAGTTTAATATTTAGAAGTTTTGATGTTTCTGTTTAATTTTGTACTAATTTTTTGTTTCTTTTATCCTAGGGATGGCTGATCTGCTGAAAGGACACCCGGCAAGGTAAGTGGGCTTTATTATTCTATTTTAGGTTAGATTTAGGTTTTTTGTAGTGTATATAGTTAGGGGGTTAATGTATTGTATTTAGGAGTTAATGTTGATTGTAGATAGGGTTAATGTATTGTAGTTAAGGGGTTAATGTATTGTAGTTAGGGGGTTAATGTATTTTAGTTAGAGGTTAATAGTGTGTAGTTAGGGGTGTATTTTAACTGTATTGTACGTATTGATGTATTGTAACTGTATTTATTGTATTGATGTAATGTAATGTGTTATTTGTACATGTATTTTCTTTTCAGGTGCGTAGTTGCTTTTTTTAAATCTTGGTAACTTCGATTTTTTGTTAATGTAGACTTTTTTTCATTTTGGTAATGTCCTTTTTTATTTTCTGTAATTCTAAGTTTTATTATTTTTTGCAATTAGGTGGGGGTTTTTCTGTAATTAGTAGGGTAATAGGGATTTTATTAGGGTGGTAAGTATGTAGTGTAGAGTTTAACAGGGTAGAGGGGGGTTGATAGTGTACGGTAGGATAGGGTTTACTGGGTACATTCAGGGTTAAATAGGCCCAGTTAAGGTTAAATAGGACTAGGTGGGGTTAGATAGACCCAGTTAAGGTTAAATAGAACTAGGTGGGGTTAGATAATCCCAGTTAGGGTTAAATAGGTTTAGATGGGGTTAAATAGGCCCAGTAAAGGTTAAATAGGTCCAGACGGGGTTAAATAGGATAAGTTAGGGTTAAAAAGGAACAGATGGGGTTAAATAGGCCCAGTTAGGGTTAAATAGGATCAGTTAGTTAAATAGGTCTAGATGGGGTTAGAAAGGCCCAGTTAGGGTTACATCGGTACAGAAGGGGTTAAATAGGCCCAGTGAGGGTTAAATAGGTCCAGATGGGGTTAGATAGACATAGTTAGGGTTAGATAGGTCCAGGCAGGGTTATATAGGATAAGTTCGGGTTAAAATGAGCCTGATGAGGTTACATAGGCCCAGTTAGGGTTAAATAGGTCCAGATGGGGCTAGATAGGCCCAGATGGGGATAGATAGGTCCGGATGGGGTTAAATAGGCCCAGTTAGAGCTAGATATGCCCAGTTAGGGTTAGATAGGCTCAGTTAGGGTTCAATAGGCCCAGATGTGGGCCAATCCTTGCTGCAGGGGTACTATAAGTACCCCCGCTGCACCTAACATTAACCTCCCTATATGCTAGAGGTCCCCATCTAGACCCCCACATTAACACCTTGCATCTAGACCTATGTAAGCCAAACTGCACTATCTAACCCTAACTGGACCTATTTAACACCATCTAGTCCTTTGCAAGCCGATCTAGTCCTATTTAACATTAACTGGTTCTATCTAGCCCCATCTAGAACTATTTAACCCTAACTGAGACTATTTAACCCTAACTGGGCCTATTTAATCCTGTCTAGTCCTATGTTAGCCTATCTAATCCTATTTAACCATAACTGGGTCTATCTAACCCCATCTAGACCTATTTAACCAAAACTGGGACTATTTAACCCCATCAGGACCTACTTAACCCCATCACCCCTATGTAACCCTAACTGGGATGATTTAACCCCATATGGACCTATTTAACCCTGTCTAGTCCTATGTAAGTCTATCTAGTCCTATTTACCATTACCTGGGCATTTCTAACCCCATCTAGACCTATTTAATCCTAACAGGGACTATCTAACCCTAACTGGGCATATCTAACCCCATCTAGACCTTTTTAATCCTAACAGGGACTATCTAACCCTAACTGGACCTATTTAACACCATCTAGTCCTTTGTAAGCCTATCTAGTCGTATTTAACAGTAACTGGGACTATCTAGCCCCATCTAGAACTATTTAACCCTAACGGAGACTATTTAACCCTAACTGGGCCTATTTAATCCCGTCTAGTCCTATGTTAGCCTATCTAATCCTATTTAACCTTAACTGGGTCTATCTAACCCCATCTAGACCTATTTAACCAAAACTGGCACTATTTAACCCCATATGGACCTATTTAACCCTGTCTAGTCCTATGTAAGTCTATCTAGTCCTATTTACCATTACCTGGGCATATCTAACCCCATCTAGACCTATTTAATCCTAACAGGGACTATCTTACCCTAACTTAGCCTTTTTAACCCATCTGGACCTATTTATCCCCGTTTAGTCATATGTAAGCCTATCTAGTCCCATTTAACCTTAACTGGGACTATCTAACCCAATCTAGACCTATCTAACCCAGCCTGGGCTTATGTTATTATTATTATTATTATTATTATTATTTATTTGTTACGCGTCAACATATTGCATAGCGCTATACATAAGTTAAGTTACAGGCAATGACAAGTTCAATATTAACACAGTGCAAAAAATGGAGGGCTCTGTCTTTGAGCTTGGAATCCAGTGTCCATAGCACTTTCATAAAGCACCTGGCTGGATTGAAACTTGCAGACTTACAACCTAAAGGTTGAAGTTTGTATGTGGTACAGTAGGGAGAGAGTAGTGATGAGCAAGGAAGGTTATATGCTGCTTTAAAGAGGAGCATTTTTATTGAAGTTTTGAAGGATTTAAGGCAGGAGGGATAGTCTGGTGAAGCGAGGCAAGGAGTTCCAGAGAATAGGGGCAGCGCAAGAAAAGTCCTGGAGGCGGGAGTGAGAGGAGGGGACAAGAGTGGTAGAAAGAAGAAGGTCGTTAGCAGAACGAAGAGGGTGTGTCGGGGAGTATTTGGAGTTGAGAGCAGAGATGTATTTAGGGTGCGCTGTTGTTGAGGGCTTTATAAGTTAGGCCTATCTAGTCCTAATTATTCTTAATTCAGCCTATCTAACACCATCTGAACCTATTTAATCCTGTCTAGTCCTATGTAAGCATATCTAGTCATATTTAACCTTAACTGGGCCTATTTAACTCTGAATGTACCCAGTAAACCCTGTCCTACCCTACACTATTAACCCCCTCTCTACCCTATTAAACCCTTCACAACCTACCTACCACCTAATTACAGAAAATAATAAAACCTAGAATAACAGGGGGGAAAAAGGACATTACAATCTTTTTTAAACCAATCAGAAGGCACTATTGCCTTCAGCCAATCAGAATGGGATACATCACACGGAGCTCTGGTATTTTTTTCATTATTTTTTTTTTCAAGTGGCGTTTTTTGTCAAGGGCCCAGCCAGGGCAGAAGAGGACAAGGACTCAAACATTGCGGCAAGGTAAGTTTTAATATTTAGAATGTTTAGTTTATTATGCTGTGTTTTATTTGTGTATTAATGTGATGTTTATTTTTTTCCAGGGGCCCAGCCAGAGAAGACAAGAAGGACGGGGACATTCCAAAAAGGTAAGTTTAATATTTAGAATGTTTTGATGTTTCTGTTTAATTTTGTACAAATTTTATGTTTATTTTACCCTAGGGGTGGCTGATCTGCTGAAAGGACACCTGGCAAGGTAAGTGGGCTTTATTATTCTATTTTAGGTTAGATTTAGGGTTTTTGTAATGCATTTAGTTAGGGGGTTAATGTATTGTATTTAGGAGTTAATGTTGATTGTAGATAGGGTTAATGTATTGTAGATAGGGTTAATGTATTGTAGTTAGGAGGTTAATGTATTGTAGTTAGGAGGTTAATGTATTTTAGTTAGGGGGTTAATAGTATGTAGTTAGGGGTATATTTTAACTGTATTGTATGTATTGATGTACTGTAACTGTATTTAGTGTACTGATGTAATGTAATGTGTTATTTGTACATGTATTTTCTTTTCAGGTGCGTAGTTGCTTTTTTAAAATCTTGGTAACTTAGTTTTTTTTTGTTAATGTCGTTTTTTTTCATTTTGGTAATGTCCTTTTTTATTTACTGTAATTCTAGGTTTTATTATTTTTTGTAATTAGGTGTTTTTTTCCCCTGTAATTAGTAGGGTAATAGGGATTTATTAGGGTGGTAAGTACGTAGTGAAGGGTTTAACAGGGTAGAGGGGGGTTGATGGTGTAAGGTAGGATAGGGTTTACTGGATACATTCACGGTCAAATAGGCCCAGTTAAGGTTAAATAGGACTAGATGGGGTTAGATAGGCCCAGTTAAGGTTAAATAGAACTAGGTGGGGTTAGATAGGCCCAGTTAGGGGTTAAATATGTCCAGATGGGGTTAAATAGGCCCAGTTAGGGTTAGATAGGCCCATGTGGGTTAATTACGTGCAGATGGTGTTACATAGGATCAGTTAGGGTTAAATAGGTCCAGATGGGGTTAAATAGGCCCAGTGATGGTCAAATAGGTCCAGATGAGAAAAAGTTTAATTTGGTTAGTCTTTCTTCATAACTTAGCCCCTCCATTCCCCTTATTAGTTTTGTTGCCCTTCTCTGTACTTTTCCAGCTCTAAAATGTCCTTTTTATGAATTGGTGCCCAAAACTGTACTCCATATTCTGAATAAGGGCGTACTATGGATTTGGATAGTGGTAGAATTATATCTGCCTCCCTTGCTCCTATACCCTTCTTAATACATGCTAATAGTTTAATTGCCTTTACAGCTGCTGCTTGGCATTGAGAACTGTTACGTAAGTGATTGTCCACAAGCACTCCCAAATCCCTTTCAATATGAGATACCCCTAGATTTGCTTCATTAAGTTTATAGATTGCATGGTTATTTTTCCTTCCCAGATGCATAACCTTACATTTATTCATATTAAATCTCATCTGCCATTTAATTGCCCATTTCTCTAATTTATGCAAATCCCTTTGGAGGGAAAGTACATCATTTTCTAATTTAATTTCCACGCACAACTTTGTGTCATCAGGAAAAATTGAGGCAATAATTTGCAGTCCCACTTCTAAGTCATTAATAAATGTTAAAATGATACGATCGAATACTGAGCCCACTTACCACATTAGTCCAATCCAAGTATGTTCTATTTACAACAACCCAGTGTTTCCTGTCTTTTAGCCAGCTCTCAATCCATGTGCATATATTTGCTGCAATTTCTATATCCCTTAGTTTGCACAATAGTCTCCCATGTGGCACTGTATCGAAAGCCTTTTCAAAATCTAAAAAGACTACATCCACTGAGTTGCCTTGATCCAGGTTCCTACTAACCTCCTCATAGAAACTAATTAGATTTGTTTGACACAACCTATCCCTCATAAATCCATGTTGGCTCCTACTTATAATGCTGTTTGAATAGACATACTCTTGTATATTATGCCTTATTAACCCTTCTAAAAGCTTTACCACTACAGAAGTGAGGCTTACAGGTCTTTAATATCCCCTCTGCTTTTCTCCAGTTATCTGGTAGTGATCCAGTGTTGAGTGAAAAATTGGATATAATGATTTGGCTATTACAGAACCCAGTTTCCTCAGTACCCTTGGATGTATTCCATCAGGACCCGGGGCTTTATTGACATTTATTTTTTCCAACCTCTTTTGGATTTCTTCCTGCGTTAACCAGTTATTTGGGGAAGGTAGTGTAGCCCCATTATGGTGCAACCACTGGTACCTTCCTTGTATATACCGAAGAAAATAACCTATTTAGCTCATCTGCCTTTTCCTGGTCACTAACTGTCAGACGGCTTGTTTCACATTATAATGTTCCTATAGCTTCCATTCTGGCACTCTTCCCATTTATATACTTAAAAAATATTTTATCGTTAGTCTTACTCTTTTTTGCAACTAATTTTTAATTTTCTATTTTAGACAGTCTAATAACCCTTTTGCAAGCCTTGATTTCCTTGTACTTCCGTAACGCAGTCTCTGTCCCTTCTGTTTGTATAATTTAAATGCCTGTTTTTGAGCTTGGAATCAGGTGTCCATAGCGCTTTCCCTAAAGCACCTTGCAGGATTGAAACTCGCAGACTTACAATATCATTTTCAAAATGAAAGACCAAGAGATGGTAAGTTCATTAGTTGCTGTCAGAAGGGAAAAGTAAAAAACAAAAATTCTCAAAATATTTACAAAGTATCATGACTGACCCAACTTTCCCAACATTTTAAAAAATATATATACAATCGTATAATAGTGCCATATCTTTTGCATCTATGGTTGCAAAATTAGCAGGAAATGTTAAAGGACATGGTCCTTACTGCTTTAAAGTATAAGGGCAAATTTACCACTCTACTTCACATTTAGACCCTGAAGAAGGAGAGCAAAGAAAATTTGCTCAACTACAGTGCCTTGCAAAAGTATTCACCCCCTGTGACTTTACCTATTTTGTTACATTACAGCCTTAAGTTCAATGTTTTGTTAATCTGAATTTTATGTGATGGATCAGAACACAATAGTCTAAGTTGGTGAAGTGAAATGAGAAAAATATATATATAAAAAATGTTTTTGTTTTAATTATTTTTATTCTTTTCAAACCTATATCAAAATTTACATAAACATATTACATACAGTATCACTTTTAAAAATAACATAGATAACATACAACAGTCATACAATCATTCAAAATGAAGGTTCCACTTTTTTACTGGAGCAACCCTTCTTCAAATTTTAGCAGAGAAAAGGTATCTTTCCCACATAGTCCAATTAATATCGGAAGTTTGCTTCAAAGGTGCTAACCAGTTCAAGTTATATGTCAGATCCCTATTAAGGCTGATGGCATTAATTGATTCTTTTGTTGTAGGAACTGAAGGTAAGTTCCAGTATTTCACCATTAGCCATTTAGTTTCTAATAGGATGTGACAGATCAAATATCTATCAGCATATGGTAGGTACTCCAAATCCATATGAAAAAGGACCAATTGTGGGGTACAAGGAATATGTATATCGGTCACTTTAGATAATAACTGGCATATTTCTACCCACATCCCGTGATCTTTTTTGCACTACTACCAGACGTGGGCTTCAGTGCCTCGTAAACCACAATGTTTCCAAAATAGGCTTTCCCCTTTTAAGTTAATTTTTGACATTCTAACAGGAGTAAAATGCCACCTATGCATTCATTTAAAGAACCATTCCAGATATGCTGTGTTAAGTGCCGATTTCTTAACCATTTTTATAATTCCCCTCCACAAAGTCACACATAATCTTACTACATTTAGAAATGATATGTGATTTTACGCCCTTAATGATTAGTTCTTCTATTTTCGTTGGAGAATTCATTTCAATAGTTTTGTAACCCCAGGTAATTAGAGTGTGTTTCAAACTTTTGTAATTTAACCAGGTACATTTTGTGACCTCAAATTTCTTCTGCATCTCCGAAAAAGTTAGAAGGTTGTTCTTTTTATATAATCCGGAAACTAAGGTTACACCCCAAAAGGGAGAGTGCTGAAGATAGATATTTTTTATTAAGGAAATCAATAGGTGCAGCTAATGATGGGAAGTTTGACAATTGCAATCTCTCTTTATTTTTATACCAACATCTTAAAAGTGCATATACATTTTTTGGAAGTTTACCAAACACAGTTTTATTATAATTGAGGAGCCATAGCACATTTTTGTAGGGGTCTCCCTTATAAGGGCCTCTTCCAGCATCAACCATCTAGGTTTATCTTGAAGGGTATTCCAACTTATAAGTTGGGCTATAGCAATATTTTGATTTTTTTTTGTTTTTTTTTTATGCAGGTGGCATTTAGGCCACCTTTTTATAATTTCTTACACACAAGACTTTTCCTAATTCTTGTCCCCCCCCCCCTAAATAAGTTTGTCAAGCTGATCCTGGATGAGTTTTGGGTAGTTTTTTGGTATACTACCTGGTATAGATCTCAGGCAGTACCAAGATAAATTAAGAGATCTCCAATTGCTTAGAATGGGTCTAATTTGCTTAATTACCTCGTTTAAGTTATCTTTATAGATGTTACTCACTTTAAATTAGAATTCTATCCCCAAGTGAACAATATATTCAGATTTCCAATTTAAGGTAAACAATTTCTCCAGGAAATTAATATTATGAAAGTGTACAAATAAGCATAGTAATATATTGAAGATAATATCAGCATTCTTATATCAGAGACACAAAGAAACAACACTTATCATATTATAGGGTAATCAGAGACTGCATATCCAGCTTGTGTACCGATGGACGCCAGTGTTCTTAAATGCTGCCGGTGATGTCAGAGCTACTGGACAAACAGGTGGACGTGTGCGTTTCGTGTCACAACGCTTCCTCAAGGACCTGTGCTTATATGTGAATGCTTATTTGTACACTTTCATAATATTAATTTGATAATAGAGAGAGACCTTGGAACAGTCATTGGTTGCTTGTATTCCAATACTCATTAACCCATTTCACTATATATTTATATAGAATTTTTGAATTCAGTATATGTTTAATTAATCTTATTGCACTTTATATGAGCACTACTTGCACTTTTTTAGCCATGTTGGTATTAGCACTTTAGTTTAACTAGAGTAGGTTAGCTTTTATGAAAGAAAAGGAGAAAGGAGAGTGGGCGAGAGAGAAGGAGCATTGTGAGTTTGTTGTGAATTAAGGGTTAAATGGTATTATTTTTCCAAAGATACACACATAATTACTGATATCACATAATTCACACACATAGATTAATACATACACATATTTACACCTAGTGGTAGGCCACAGCACACCTACACCCCCATACACCCATACCCCCCCTCCCCCCGGGACTGCCACCCCCCCCCCATACAATTACTGAACTACACATAATACTCACATGGGGAGGAGGAAAGTAAGGGAAGAGTGGCGATGAGGAGAGTGAGGGGAACATCAGAGGGGTAGAGTGAAGAGAGGAAAAAAGAGGAATCAGATGAAGAGGGATGAGGAGGAGAGGAGGGAGGCACACAGAGAGGAGGGACAGAAGGGAAGGGGCCTGTTCCCAGGGCAGGTAGTTTGGGGAAGGGACAGGCCTCACGGAGAGGACAGGGAGGCCAGGGTCCCCAAACACAGTCAAGAGAGCAAGGGGCTATTGGCAATGGCAGGAGCAGGGCCTGTAATTATACGCCCAGGGAGAATATGGTCCTCCTGGGTGCGATCCATGACCGGCCCGTCATCCTGGTTGTGAGGGAAGTGAAGCTTGAGCCTAAGGCTCAGGCTTGGAAGGAGGTAGTGGAGGTGATGAAGGAGGTGTCCACAGTGCCTAGGGGTCCTTAAAGCACTGTTATGTGGATATCGGGGCCACGGTGAGGAGGAAGATGTCCAGAGAAGCACAGGGACACTGCATGATCTATAAGGAGTGGGAGAGGATCTCAAGGTACCTTATGAGACCGCCACCTGCAGATGGAGCTTCAGCCCTGGTGGCCCAGCAGGACCCAGCCTCCATTTCAGGTGAATATGATCTACACCAACATGCCACCACATGTGCAGCACACACACTACACATGTACATGGTGACCAACAAGGACACTAACATGTCAGCTCCATGGAATTAACAATGGATAGATGGATGCGTCATTAAATCCATGAAGCTGACAAATCACTGTCATTCCTGGGCACCCCAAGAGTAATCAAGCAATAGAGGGTCAATGTACTGGTGTGCCCACTGCAGCCGATGCAGGTACAGACCGCAAATAAAATACAGACAGCGTTAGGAGCCAGGAGAGGTCAAGATAAGAAACCAAAGATTAGATCAAATCTAGCAAACGATAGCTAATCTGAGTTGCAATTCAGGCCTAGATGTCCGATAGTTAGGAGTGAAAACATATCAATGTATTAATCAGCATACTAATGACATGTACCTCTCTTTTCTCTCTTTCAGCATCCAGTAGGAGGTCTGAGCCAGAGGTGTGGCCGTCAGCCCTCGCCCCGTAGGAGACAGCTCAGGGGGAGGACGCTGCAGGATCATCCGAGGGTCCTGGCTCTGAGGAGGGGGAGGTCGTGGTATTTGACAGCCCCCTGAACCAAGCACCAGCCGCTTTGACCCGACCGCCCCCCCTCCTCCAAAGACTTGCCATCTCGCCGGGGCCCTTCAAAGCGGTGGACTATGCCACAGCACCTTTTCCCCACACAGTGAGCCACAGGGGACCACATCACAACCCCTGTCTCCAGCCAGGTCCCAGATCCTCCCCACTCTCTTTTCAATGAAGCTGTGAGTTATCCCATGAAGGGCCATTGTGGGTGGGAGGGTGAAAGCAGATTGGACAGACACATTCCAAATCACTGGAGAAGGAACTGACAAGCTACTCAAGTATCACCAGCATGCGAACCTTGTAGGAAAGCAATGGCAGAGGTCTAACTGCATGTGCTGCAGTCCAGAGAGGCAGACACGACTGAAAGATCAAACAAGAGATATTGTGTACTTCAAAGCTGAGAGCTATCCCATGAAGGGCCATTGTGGGTGGGAGGGTGAAAGCAGATTGGACAGACACATTCCAAATCAATGGAGAAGGTACTGACAAGCCACTCCAGTATCACCAGCATGCAAACCTTGTAGGAAAGCAGTCAGAGGCCTAGCAACATGTGATGCAGTCCATAGGGTCACAGACAGTCAGACAAGACTGAAAGACTAAACAGGAAATATCCAAGTGGTCCCTGTGTACTTGATATATGCCATGTGGCAGTGTAATTTGTCTCATATTTGTGTTCCCAAATGTAGAGCAACATGTATATACAATTATATAGATATTTTGGGGGCCACAATAGAGCCTCTGTGAGTAACAAAGGGTTAATATGGCATAATTTTGATGTTTTTATGTAATCAGGTAGTGTGTCTTTAATTGCTTTATGTAAACTGCAGCATGGCTTTTCATTCCAAAATGTAACAACTAATTGGTTGTATAATGCATTTGCTTTGGTGGGGGAGGGGGGTTAGTGTGCAATCAATTGTAATGGCCTTCCATGCTTTCCCTCTGTTAAACTGTCACTTTTACACTTTAAGTAGTCTGTACGTAGTACGTAAAACCATTTGATGGGGCATATCTGTGCACTTGGCGATTTTACGAGATACGAGTGTACACGCAAAGATTTCATGTCCGCGACTTACTACGTAGCGCGTCGGAGACAAATCTCGGAAAATGAGTCCGACATTGCGCAAGTGAAACGCAAGTTGATTCGTAGTACGCACATCGCGCTACGAGGCGCATTTGCGAGATACGATTCCAAACGCAGCTCTAATTTAATAGGGGCCTAAGTCTCCCAGCAAACCTCTTTAATGTCTCTCCTGGGCTTCATACCATATACCTGGGATACCTCTCGTTGATTATAGTGGTAGTGATACTGGACTTTGCTGGAGGTTAGGACTCTTTACAGGTCTTTTACAAGTCTGTATTGTTTTTGCAGCAACCAACTATTGGCCTTCTAAAGGCCTTTTGGCTCTTTATGTGGTATTGAGTTATTTATATGGTATTTTACAGAAGGTAAGCAATACGTGGTACCTCTCTGCTGCCGGGCGCAGCAGTATCCTGTGGATTCAGTCATTCACCACCATCCTGGAATACACCATACCTCCACCTGCTGCTTCCATGAGTCTTCAGACTTGCCCTTACCGGCCATTCACCAACCCCTCCAGCGATCCTTTCTCATATCACTCTGATGCTCCAAACACTGACACAGACCTCCCACGTGGCTCTGTGATCTTTTGCGAGATGTCGGGTTTTCTAATCGACACAGCAGCTCCTGCAGGAACCCCAACCTCAATTCAGACTCACCACTAGCATTCTGCAAACGCTGCAAACTCTGATGCTCCAAATGCTGACACAGACCTCCCACGTGGCTCCGTCACCTCTTGCGAGATGTCGGACTCCCTGAGCGACACAGCAGCTCCTGCAGGAACCTCAACCTCAATTCAGCCTCACTCCCAGCACACTGAAAACGCTGTAAACGCCACAACAAGAGTCCGGCCCATGGGACCAGTTGAGGATCAGTGGTAGTCAGTCATGGCAAAATTCACAGTCTCCCAACCATCCTTACGCTAGCTTCATGCTAATGATACACAATCCATTTCCTTTCCCATCCAGATATATGACATACATTTTTTTTTAGAAAACAGAAAATTGCCATGTGCGTATGTATTCACCCCTTTTGTTATGAAGCCCATAAAAAGCTCTGGTGCAACCAATTACCTTCAGAATTCACATGATTAGTGAAATGATGTCCACCTGTGTGCAGTCTGTGTCACATGATCTGTCATTACATATACACACCTTTTTTGAAAGGCCCCAGAGGCTGCAACACCTAAGCAAGAGGCACCACTAACCAAACACTGCTTGAAAACCAAGGAACTCTCCAAATAAGTAAGGGACAATGTTGTTGACAAGTACAAGTCAGAGTTAGGTTATAAAAAAAAATATCAAAATCTTTGATGATCCCCAGGAGCACCATCAAATCTATCATAACCAAATGGAAAGAACATGCCACAGCTGCAAACCTGCCAAGAGATGGCCGCCCACCAAAACTCTTGGACCGGGCAAGGGGGGCATTAATCAGAGAGGCAGCACAGAGACCTAAGGTAACCCTGGAGGAGCTGCAGACTTTCGCAACAGAGACCGGAGTGTCTGTACATAGGACGACAATAAGCCGTACGCTTCATAGAGTTGGGCTTTATGGCAAGAAAAAAGCTATTACTTTCAGCAAAAAACATGTTTTTAGTTTGCGAAAAGGCATGTGGGAGACTCCCAAAATGTATGGAGGAAGGTGCTCTGGCCTGATGAGACTAAAATGGAACTTTTCATCGATCAAATAAATCGTTATGTCTGGCGCAAACCCAACACATCACATCACCCAAAGAACACCATCCCCACAGTGAAACATGGTGGTGACAGCATCATGCTGTGAGGATGTTTTTCATAAGCCGGGACTGGGAAACTGGTCAGAGTTGTGGGAAAGATGGGTGGTGCTAAATACAGGGATATTCTTGAGTAAATCCTGTACCACTGAGGGTGTGATTTGAGGCTAGGATGGAGGTTCACCTTCCAACAGGACAATGACCCCAAACACACTGCTAAAGCAACACTTGAGTGGTTTAAGGGGAAACATGTACATGTGTTGGAATGGCCAAATCAAGGCCTAGACCTCAATCCAATAGAAAATCTGTAGTCAGACTTAAAGATTGCTGTTCACAAGCGTAAACCATCCAACTTGAAGGAGCTGGAGCAGTTTTGCAAGGAGGAATGGGCAACAAACCCAGTGGTAAGATGTGGCAAGCTCATAGAGACTTATCCAAAGTGACTTGGAGCTGTGATTGCACAAAAGGTGGCTCTACAAAGTATTGACTTTAGTAGGGAGAATAGTTATGCACACTGACTTTTTCTGTTATTTTGTCCTATTTGCTGTTTGCTTCACAATAAAAAAAGAAAAAACATCTTCAAAGTTGTGGACATGTTCTGGAAATTAAATGATGCAAAGTGTCAAACAATCCATGTTAATTACAGGTTGTGTGGCAACAAAACACTCATTGTTTTTCTTGAGCTTGACAAGATAATGACAAAAAATTCACACACTCAAGCTTATAAAAAAACTGTCAGAAGTTGAAGAACAAGAACGCATTCATGCTGAACAAAATCAATTGCAAATGCCCAAAGTTAATATGGTTCTTAAAGGAGACTGACATACTGATAAACAACATTACAACTTACCAACAGCTAATGAGGTTGCAATGGTTTTTCAAAATGATGAGGGGGAACCACCTTTTCAGAGGGATCTTAGAATATATCCCAGAAATGAAGAGAAACCTTTCATTAACATTAGTATATTAAGTACCAATTTGAAACCAATGACTTGTCCAATTTTGTATCCCAATGGGGAGACAGGTTGGCAACCACAATTAATACTTCCCAGTTATCCAAACACTAAACAACGTGTCAGAAATAATATTTCCATGCTTGAATTTAAGGTGTCTCAAACTGCAATTAGGGATGCATTTAATCCCATCTTAAGTGCTGAAAAACTGGCACAACAATGGATCACTGATTCATACCTTCAAGTAGAAGTAAATAATTTAAATTTCATCAAATATCAACCAAATAAACTCTGTGTTGAACAGTATTGTGGCCTCATGGATTATGTTACTGAAGTGGCTACAAACCAAAATATTGCCGCAGGCTGAGCCATAATTTTACCATCTTCCTTCCAAGGATCTCCTCGCAACATGCAAGAAAGATCCATTGATGCTATGTATAGAGCACCATGAGTTATATGGTTAATTAGGGGCACATGGGGCTCTGTATAGAGCCTCATGAGTGATAGTAAAACTGATTTATTTATTACATTTACATGTAACCCTCAATGGCCAGAGATTGTTGATAATTTATACAAGGGCCAAAATGCTTCTGATAGACCAGACATAGTGGCTAGAGTCTTCAAATTAAAATGAACAACCTTAATACATGACCTCACCAACAATGATTTATTTAGAAAGTGTGTTGCTTATGTTTACACCATAGAATTCCAGAAAAGAGCCCTGCCACATGCACATATTCTTATCATACTTCAAGAAAATGATAAACTGAATACTGCAGAGAAAGTGGATTCAGTAATTACTGCTGAACTACCACATCCACAAAAACAGGAGATACTCTATCACATTGTAACACTTTGCATGATTCATGGACCATGTGGAGAGCTAAACCCAAACTCACCATGTATGGAAAATTAAAAAATGCACAAAGGATTTCCCTAAAGAATTTAGAGATCAAACTTTTGCTAATGTGATGGATATCCATTTTATAGACGAAGAAAAGGACCAATTGCAATAATTCATGGAAACATTTTAGATAACACATATGTGGTGCCATATAATCCACATCTATTAATTAAGTATAATGCCCACATAAATGTGAAAGCTTGCTCTTGTATTAAATCGATGACTTGCTCAAAGAGCATTATTTCTATCTAGATGGACCCGGGGGCTCAGGAAAAACGTATCTATATAATTTGTTAGAGGTAAAGGTGAAATTGCACTGCCCTGTGCAACAACTAGAATTGCTGCACTATTGTTAGGTGGCAGAACAGTACATAGTGGACTTAAGCTTCCAGTTCCAATCTTAGAAACATCAGTGTCGGATATTCAAATGAAATCACCTCAAGCAAATAAGTTTCAAAAAGCAAAATTGATTATTATCGATGAGGCCTCTATGATGTCGTGCCATGCTCTGCAATGTATTAATCGTTTATTGCGTGAAGTCAAGGTTTAATGAGTTGCCTTTTGGTGGAAAAGTAATGTTATTAGGTGGAGATTTCAGACAAACATTACCTGTGGTTGTACCTGAAAATCGCACAGACATTGTGGAAACATGTATAAAGTCTACTATGGAAAGAATTTACACACCTTCTATTAGAAACAAATATGAGATCTGAAGGCCAAAATGAATTCAATCAGTGGCTAATTCAAATTGTCGAAGGAAAAAAAAAAAACGAATAAATAATTTAATGATACTGTGGAAATCCCAGCAGACATGATATGTCAAGATTAAATCATATCAGCTGTATTCCCAAATGGATTAACTACAGAACATTTTGCTGACCTTGCACAAAAGTAATATTAACATCCAAAAATAAAGATGCTTTGGATCTCAATAATGAAATCTTAAAAATTAATTGACGGGCCACAAAAAAAAATTACAGTGCAGCTAATGATAAACAAAGTGAATCTAATTTTACAACTGAATGTTTAAATTCATTTATACATCCCTCTGGAATGCCACCACATGTTTTGCAATTAAAAAAAGGAGCAATTGTCATGTTACTGAGAAATATGTATCCCAAGAAAGGACTTTGTAATGGGACCAGATTAATTGTTCAGGATTTAAGAGACCATTTCATGCATGCAGAAATTCTGAATGGTACTCATAAAGGTGAAGCAGTATTCATTGCAAGAATAGATTTGGCTCCAATTGAGACAAGCTTGCCTTTTGTACTTCAAAGGAGATAATTTCCCATTATTATGGCATTTGCAATGACAATTAATAAATCGCAAGGACAAACATTTAACTCTGTTGGCATATTTTTAGAAGAATCATTATTTGCCCATGGACAACTCTTTGTGGCATTTCAAGATGCAGAAATCCACAAGAAAAAATTTCATTAGAAAAAACGAAAGTCAAGGCGAATTATTAGATGATGGCCGAGTATTTACTAAAAATATCATCTACTATGAGGTGTTCTAAACCCAAACCTGAAAATAAGAAAACAGAGTATATTAAAATAAAAATTGTGGTAACATCCCAAAGAAAAATGTCAACATCTGTTGGGCTCTTTGTAGAGGACCACTATTTCACATAGACATCTCTATGTGCCATTCTCAACAACTGGAAGAAAAAAAGAAAAAAAATCAGTGGTTTTATCTTGAGGACGCACTTTAATGTCACTTGGGCTCTTTTTAGAGGACCACTATTTCACATGGACAACTATGTGTCATTCTCAGCTACTGCAAAAAACATACAGAAAAGTGGTTTTATCTTGAGGAAGAACTTTGATGTCACTTGGGGGGAGGATCTTAGAGGACCACTATATCACATTGTCATGTTTTGTGTAGGTCTGTCACATATGGTTGTCTAAGCACTCAATAAATGTAATATACTTATTGGTTTCATTGATTACTGTTACTACTTTTAATGTATTACAAAAAAAGGGCACTTATACCCATTAGTGCGTAACACTACTAAATTGTATGCAAAATTGTGGACTGGGTCATCTTAAAAAAGTTAAATTCTATATTTTATTTTATTTATTTTTTTAGACAGAGATGAAAAAAAAATTCTTTAAAAAGCAAGGTTAAAACAATGTTGCAAAAACCCCTTTGTGATTCATAACAATTCATTATTTCACTTTGGGTTCATTTCTCATTCAGTGTGAATTGTTATATTATAACAAATGAATAGGTTACTGTAGGTGTCTATAATTCAGAATAGAGAGGAATTATAGCAGTTTTAGAGGAGCATATCTCAGGCAATTCAATTATCTTGTTTATCCTTATATACCATATAAATTTGGATTGATATATGTCTCTTAGTAAAATTTCCATTATTAGTACACCAAGTAGATATTAGAGAGATTTCTCTTTCATCTCTTAATTCCTACAAATATTCAGGTCCTTTCGATTCGTTAGATTCACATTCGGTGCTCTTGAATACAGGACTATCTTATTTTAAGATCAGCTGGAAAGTATGCTTCCAACCATACGTTAATTACTCTAACTCTTTATATGGACCTAATGGCAATAATACCTTTGGGGAAAGAAAATGGGTAATAATCCAGGGAAAATGGCTTAGGCAATAATTAAAGAGTCCCAATTTGTTGGAGTCTATGGATAGCCACTTACTGGTTTACTCTCCTGTGAGATGGAGCCTTTGATATTATTGCCTTGACTAGTATATTGCCCAGTCTGTAGCACTCTATATAGGTGCTGTGTTTGTGTTATTCCTACTACTGACTCAAATTGTATTCTTTCAAGTCTATAGCACACTTATAACTCCCTGATATTAAATACCTATTGAGATTGAGTTTCTGAGATATTAGTTTACAAGCCCACCATCGTGGTTCTACACCCCACATAACCTATTCAGGGATACGCAAGTGTCCTTTACATTCACATAGACACTTCCTGGTTTCTCAGCGTGCGCCTTGCTTACTTAGCGTCTGATGACACGAAGCCCGCGGCAGTAACTGGTTCCTGACATCACCGCCAAAGTGTCTTCTCCCTCCTTCCCCTCATCCTCCTCCCTTTCCACCTCTACAATTATGGAGAGGGGGGAACAGACACAGGGGAGGGAGAGGGAGGAAGAGACACAGGAGAGGGGGAAGATACACAGGAGAGGGAGAGCAGGGCAAACAGACACAGAGGGAGTAGAGGGGGGGAAGAGACACAGGGGAGGGGGAAGATACACAGGGGGTGAAGGGGGCCGAGACACAGTGAAGGGAGAGCAGGGCAAACAGACACAGAGGGAGTAGAGGGGGAAACAGACACAGGAGAGGGAGATGGAGAAGAGACACGGGGGAGGGAGATGGGGAAGAGACACGGGGGAGGGAGATGGGGAAGAGACACGGGGGAGGGAGATGGGGAAGAGACACGGGGGAGGGAGATGGGGAAGAGACACGGGGGAGGGAGATGGGGAAGAGACACAGGGGAGGGAGAGGGGGGAAGAGACACAGGGGAGGGAGAGGGGGAAGAGACACGGGGGAGGGGGAAGATACACAGGGATGAAGGGGGCAGAGACACAGGGAAGGGAGAGCAGGGCAAACAGACACAGAGGGAGTAGAGGGGGAAACAGACACAGGGGAGGGAGAGGGGGAAGAGACCCAGGGAAGGGAGATGGGCAAGAGACACAGGGGAGGGAGATCGGGGCAAACAAAGAGGGAGTAGAGGTGGAAAAAGACAGGGGAGGGAGAGGGGGAAAGACACAGGGGAGGGAGAGGGGGGAACAGACACAGGGGAGGGAGAGGGGGGAACAGACACAGGGGAGGGAGAGGGGGAAGAGACACAGGGGAGGGAGAGGGGGAAGAGACACAGGTGAGGGAGACAGGGGGAAGAGACACAGGGGAGGGAGACAGGGGGAAAGAGACACAGTAGAGGGAGAGGGCGGAAAAGAGACATGGGGAGGGAGAGGAGGGGGGAAAGGAGACACAAGGGAGGGAGAGCAGGGGGGGAAAGAGAGACAAGGGAGGAAGTAGACAGGGGGAGAACCTGAGCCGAAGGTGGTGATATTGGGTAGCAAACAGCATTGCCAGCATCACAATTCTATTGCCGTCATTTTTGACGGGCAAGTCGGTAGTGGAATATATAAGTGCTGAGGGTTAAATCCCTAATATTAAAAAATAACCATAATTAAATGTGAATCATGATCAAGTGCACCATGAAATTCCCTGTATCTTTAGTTCCTACATGCAATGGTGTAGAAGTCCTGGGACCCACTACTTATTCCCTATAAATCAACAAGGCACAATTACCTACACTAATCACCTAACTAATCAACAGGATACATCCCTATCACTTAAAGCCCTGTGGAAAAAACGTTGTAGCAGTCATGGGGATCTACCATATACCCCCTGACTAATAAGTAATCTGTTCTACCCTAAGCTCCTATAGCTAGTACACTTAGGTACAGAATACGTATTTGACAATCTTTATGCTTACACATACTAAACAAATTTACATATTTAAGGAAATATCCCTCTATTATTGTAAAGTACATATATATAATTCAAAAATTAGTGATACATCACATAGGTAGTTTACTATAGTATATTCAGACTCTCCTGGTTCATGCGATTCTATGTCCAGTGCTACACAAGAGCAGCTGTCTCCTGATTCAGTGCCTCCGATTCTGTGTCCTGCGCTATTGGTAAGCAACTGCTGACATCATCATTGTGGGACAACTTCCCTAAAATGGCACGATTAACATTTTGCGTTGGTCTTCTACCAAGGCCAGAACAAAGAAGAGGATGAGGCACTTTAAATAGAGGTAAGTCAATCCACTTTAATGATTTACCCTATAGTTTTTCTTATATCAGGTCTCTGATCCAGATAAACAGAAGAAATGGAGAAATCAAATGAGAGAGTTTTATTATTGAAATAGAGTAAACAAGGAACTGGCATTAGACTTAAGCTGACACTCTACTTACATTATGTATATCTAGATTTCCAAATTTTATACTGGTATATATGAAAGAAGGACATTACTGAACACAGGTGTTATTCAAACAATTTTAGAAACCCAACAATTGTAAAATGTTGTCCCAGTATTTATTTTGTGTAAAATATATGTCCAACATCATACAAAGTGATCCCATTATCCTGAAAGGTAAATATAGCAAACATAATGTCAATTACTTAACACATGAATGAAATCTTTCTCAGACCTCAATACTGTAAGGTTGTAATGTCTTATTTATATATGAGGTCTCATCACATCTCGTCTGGTTAAAAAGTAATGAGGTTCAGCCACAACAGATTAACACCAACATTGTACCAAAATGTCAAACATAATTTTAATAATATATGGCTAATAGTCTTCTACCCCACTGAGTTAGTACCTGAGTAAGGTTAATGCTCCCAATTACACACATTTAAATGACATTGATAAATTATCATAGGCGTCATGGAATCATAATCAAATTTGTGTAAGATAACCTTTGGGGATAATATCAACATACAGAGCACAACCCGTTAATAATTAACAGCCTCATTAAGTTAGAGCTAAGATCTAATTTGTAACACCTACTGACATAAGTAGCAGTACGTTGCTATTAAATTCCCCTCTAAAACCGACACGCAGCAGGCTTGCGTTTGAAAAAGCAGGCTGGCCGAGAATTGCCTAAGAGATCGACAAAGTGTAACTTTGAAGCCCCAAAACACATTGATCTGTCATCCACATGGCCCAGGTGATGAAATCATGGTATTAAATTGCTAAGATGTCCCCCGCAAGTTAGCCCGTAACACGCGAATGTTGGCTGAAACCCACGGGTGCTCCGGAACACCCACAAAGGCTAAGAAATCCATTATGTGCTCTGTCTGAGCAGCACAAAAGACCCCCGGTCTGGCCTCTGAACCTCCCTCCAGCACCTAAACCTCCCCCTGCTCCATAAATCTAACCCCATGCTGCAGGGGTCCACCGGCTCTTAAAAATATCCCTTGCTGTGGGGGTCCCAGTCCCTTCAAGTTCCCCCCCCCCGGCACCTATAATTAATGCCCCTATGCTGGGGGTCCCCATTGGGACCCCCGCAGTGTCACGGGGACTCGATCGGGACCCCTGCTGCATTTAAAATTCAAATGTCCCACCTCGCGAGTCCTGAAAGGACTGTAAAGGTCCTTAAAAGACCCGCGATCACTAAAAAAACTTCCCCTGCCGCAGGGGTACTATAAGTACCCCCGAGGCATCACAAATTAACCCCATCACTCATGGGGGTCTATACAGAGCCTCATGTGATTAAAATTACCCCCTCAGTCCAATAAGGGTCTATACAGACTCTTATGGAAAACTAATGAACCAGAATATTAACACTATAAGTTTCATGAGGGTCCTCAAGGACCCTCATGGCACTAAGTCGGAGCGCTACCCTACACTATTAGCCATCGTAAGGAACCAATAAATATATATTAACCCATCTAAGTAATTAAACCCTCAAGTAAAAAACCCCATCTAACTAATTAACCCCATCTAAGTAATTTAATCCTCACAATACCTAATTAACCCTATCACTAACCACTTAACCCCATCTAGACATATTTAACCCTGTCAACTATGTAAGCCTATCTAATCCTATTTAACCCTATCTAGTCTTATTTAACCCATCTAGTCTTATTTAACCCATCTAGTCCTATTTCCCCCTAGCTGGGCATATGTGACCCTATCTAATCCTATTAGCCCTATCTAATCTTATTTAACCCATCTAGTCCTAGTTAATCCCAACTAGTTCTATTTAACCCTAACTAGGCCTATGTAGCTCTATCTAATCCTATTAACCCCATCTAGTCCTATTTAACCCGTCTTGTCCTATTTAACTCTAATTCGGCCTATTTAACCCCAAATGTACCCAGTAAACCCCATCCCATAAACCCCCTCCTACCCTACCCTGTTAACCTCCACACTACCCACCTAACTCCCTAATAAAATCCTTATTACTCCACTAATTACACAAAATAAAAAAGCCAACAATTACAGAAAATAAAAAACCCACTTAATTACACAAAATAAAAAAGCCTACAATTACAGAATATAAAAAACCCACCTAATTACACAAAATAAAAAAGGACATTACTAAAAATAAAAAAAGAACATTACCAAAAATAGAAAAACCTACTTTACATAAAATAAAAAACCTACATTACATGAAAATAAAAAAAGCATACATTACATAGCATAAAACATACATTACATAAAATACAACCCCTAGCTATATACAATTAACCCCCTAACTACATACAATTAAATCCCTAACTACATACAGTTAACCCCTAACTACATAAAATTAACCCCCTAGCTACATACAATGAAACCCCTAACTACATACAATGAAACCCCTAACTACATACAATGAAACCCCTAACTACATACCACTAACCCCCTAACTAAAACCCTAACTACATACAGGTACCCACTAACTACATACAATTAAACCCCTAGCTATATACAGGTAGCCCCTAACTACATAAAATTAACCCCCTAACTACATACAATGAAACCCCTAACAACATACAACTAAACCCATAGCTACATACAGTTATCCCCTAACTACATACAATACAAATCCCTAAATCTCACCTAAAGTACTAAATCTAGAATAGGGTAAATAAACCCACTTACTTTGCCCACATGCCCTTCCATGATGACGGTTTTCTTGCCTTGGCATAAGGACCCTTTCTTTATGGTCGATCGGGACCCGCGCTGCAAGGGGTGATATGGGGACACTGCAGGCATCCCAATAGAGACCCCAAGCATAGGGGGGGTTAATTTTAGGAGCCGGAGGGTACTTGAAGTACCCCCCATGGCAGGGCTTGTGTTTTTAACTGCCCCGGAGGTCCCACAGCAAGGGCTGATGTCGGAATCTTGCGTGTGATCCCGAAGGCTTTCATTTGCCATGATGGCAATCTGTTTTGCTATGATGGCAATCTTTTTTGCCATTAGCTAATTCTGACCCATTGCTACGTGCTAGCTTCATTGATCTTAGCATGATCACACATCTAACTTGCTCTTGACTGGCTTACGATTTTGACTGTCTCGCTTGTAGCTCATAGCCCTTTCTAATTTAATAGCAACGTAACTCTGGAGAATTTGAAGCATGTAGGCTTTAAGAGCATTGGATTTACAAGGCTGGAATGTAATATGGCTATAAGACTCCACATTAATATGATTAGATATATCAAATTGAATTATGACATACTCAATCTAAAATTAGTGGTAAATACCTTAAAGTTAACATCCCCACTTATCTGTATCTCAAATTATATTCATGATCCCAAAATCATATTTATAGATAACTACAAGAGTTCCCTTAGAGGTCATAACAGCACCCACAAGCCAAGTTATCAAACCAAGTAGTAATCATGCCATTGCACACATTAGGTTGATTGTGTGCAGTGTCAATAATATTTATATAATAACTTCATATGGTTTATTAGCCACTGAAATCTGCACATCTAGTAGAGTAGAGACTATAAACCATTAAAGAAATGGGCAACTAAATGAAAGATGAGGTTTAATACAAATAAGTGTAAAGTTATGAATTTCGGAAGGAAAATTAGCCATGCAATTTATCATCTTAATGGAGCAAATCTAGAGCTATCAGATTTTGAAAAGGATGTTGGAGTGCTTGTGGACAACCACCTAGGTAATAGTGTTCAATGCCAAGCAGCAGCTGCAAAAGCCAATACAATATTAGCATGTATTAGGAAGGGTATAGAAACCAGGGAAACAAATATAATTTTCACACTATACAAATCCCTGGTATGCCTTCATTTGGAATATGGAGTAACATTTTGGGCACCACTTCATAAAAAGGATAGGTTAGAGCCTCTAAAAAGGTACAGAGAAGGGCAGCAAAACTAATAAGAGGATTGAGGGGAAGTTATTAGAAAACACTAACCAAATTAAACTTATTTTCTCTAGAAAAAATGTGTCTAAGAGGGGATATAATTACCTTATATGAATACATTCAGGGTCAATATAAGGCTTTGTGAAGTTAACTTTTTGTGCCAAGAGGTTTTTTTACTGACAAGAGGAATCAGTCGTTAATTTGTGGAATTATCTACCAAAGGAGGTGGTGACAGAGGATTCGATAACTTTAGCTTTTTAACTTATAAGGCTTTTTCAACATGAATTACTATGTAACTATGTGATCTGATATTTACCATCTCCCTGCTGTATCTATCAAAGAAAGAAAACAGCCTCTCAAAGTCATCGAAAAAAAAGTATTACTATCTGCAATGAACATAGACGTATTTCATATGGGAATATCCCTTTCTTAAGGTCAAACAGATATTTATCCCGTATCAGAATCAGTGATAATAAGGATCTTATTACTAATTAAATAACATATTTCTTGATATATTCTTGTTATGATCATTAGAGGCTTACTATAGAAACACACTGAAATTGATGTTCTCATTTATGGGCATGATCGTATTCAAAAGTTTGCTCTTATCTTTTAATAATCCTTCTTCAAAATTGTCCTGTCTACTAAAACAGACAAGGTACCCCCAGGAGAAGCTAGGAAAAAACGGAGGAAAGATTTATATAGCACATATAATTGGTGTGGGGGGATAACGCCACATACCCAAAGCCCTAACACACTAAATCCACCCCATATAAAACTCTACGCTGTATGAGGTGACCAAGGGGTAATCACACCACCATAAATTTACTGCTGCGTCACGCAGCTATACCCACCTCATTGAAAAAAAAGAAACAACAACTCTACTATCTTGGGAATGAGTGCCGCCCTCTAATTCTACTTAAACCTCCAAGGATATTATTGACCCTATCAAAGGAATTGTACATATTTTAACAAGCTGCCTTAAAAGCTGCCATAGAAATAAAATCTGGATTAAAAAAACTTGATATGCCTAACCAATAGACAAGACCCCTACCAAATATGGACTTAAAAATACCCCCAAAAGGGATACCAACGAGCATAAAACATAAACTAACATGTTCTATATATAAATCACCTATAACACTACCAACTACAAAAATAATATGCCTATAAAGTTCACAAGTTTACACCACTAAATCTTAAATCCGATACAAGTGTCTTCAAGTATACTACAACATGGGCAAACCCAAAAAGATCATCACTAATAAAAACTTTCCCGGAGCTCCAGACACTCAAAAATCTCCATCACGTGGCTTTTACTCTGGCCAATCTGATGCTCCAAAATGCGAAGATAATACAGAGCAATCATCTCAACATATGGAATTAGCAGAATGCTCTCTAGCTAAAATAGAAAAGATGCTCTATGAACATATTACCCACGCAGTTGAAGGTCTTAGAAGAGATCACTCACTTGGCCAAAGGACACAATTACTTGAAAAAATAACAGATCACATAATTGAAACTCAAGAAAGAGGCAAACAAGAAATTGGACAAGATTCTTCCAGAATTGGAAAATACAGTTGAAGATTTAGAAAACCACTCCTGCAGGCACAACATTAGAATCAGAGGGATCCCCCAAAACACCCTAGATCTGACGCAATATGTCAAAGCAGTAATTCGCTCCACCTTAACTAAACACCTAAAAAAATGACTGGGAAATTGAAACAGCCCATAAAGCCCATGGTTATTAGGAGATAAAAAACCTGTCCAAGGACGTTATACTGAGGTTTACACAGCAAAAAGCTAGAGACTTGCAGCCTTATTAAATTGCAATTCGGCAAATTCTAAAGGGCTCTATATAAGCACATAGCATATTTTTTTACAGAAGTTTTTAGTTAGTGAACTTCTATCCAAAAGCAAGGTCTTCACTAACTAAAAACTTCTGTAAAAATATGCTATGTGCTTATATAGAGCCCTTTAGAATTTGCCGAATTGCAATTTAATAAGGCTGTTAGTACTCTCTACCTCCAGAAAAATGCCTGAGATAAAAGGTCCAGACGGAACCTCCCTTCAAATATACATGGACTTATCGTCTGTAATCCTTACTAAATGCAAAGCTTTGAAACCCCCTCTATTGTCTCATACCAAGCTTAAAATACCCTATAAATGGATTTTCCCTTTTGCTCTGATATTCCAATATCAAGGTTCAATTTATGAAATTTATATCCCGGAAGAAGACAATAACCTACTACTTCATCTATGATTATACATCGAAGAAGGTAAAAAAAAAAAAAAAAAAAAACTGATCTTTCTCATATGAATAGACCTAATTGGATATGGACAGAATCTAGGAAAAACAAACAATCTAAAAATATCTCAGACCCCTAATACTTGAAATTTAAGAAAAAGTGTTGAACTTCGGTGGTGAAACATTTAATTGCTTTTAGCTTAAAATGTTTGTCTTTTACAAAAATTGCTACTATATTCTTAAATAAGACTAAGTAATATCTATTAGAATTAAAAAAGTATAGCTTTTATAGAACTTTGATCATGTAATTTATACAACTGTTATTATCAAAATATCTTTGAATGTTTACACTTGGCTAAATTTGCTACTTTAATATAATCAAAACAGTGTTTAATACAGATAAAAAGTGATCTGAAAGAGAAAAAGATGAGACTCCACCCAGGAAGTAGGAGCGTGCAGCACTAATGTGCGCAACCAGACCGAATTACACAGGTTTAACAGAGCTCTCTTACCATTCTCTTGCTACCCTTCTGCTGTATTCTTGCATTGCCAGAGTGCAGATGTACTCCAGTGGAGTGGAGCTAGTTGAGGCTCCAGAGTTGTGGCTGCTAGCATTGAACCGAAGGTGGAGAGATGTTATAGATGTGAGGGACCTGAGGGGCTTTCTCTGCCACATGCTAATTAGAGCACTGCCGGAGTATATATGTGCTGTAGCGGCACCATAACAAATTACAGCTACCTACCCATTCAGCTGTTTACCTACAACTCCATCGGATGGAGATGAAGCTGAATTTGAAGTGTCACATGAAAAAGATACAGATGGCATAACCTAAGTGCACACACTGGAGGAATTTTGCTTAATCATGGATCAAAGAAAACCAACGAGGTACTGTTTAAGGGGTCTTTGGGCATTGTTATACACTCTCTCATCATCTCTCGAATAGACTACTGCAACTCGCTTCTTGTTGGCCTACCCACCACCCGACTATCTCCACTTCAATCCATTATGAATGCCTCTGCTAGATTCATCTTCCGTACACAACGTTCAGTGATGGCATCACCTCTGTCAATCACTCTACTGGCTTCCCTTAGCCTCAAGAATAACATTTAAAATCATGACCCTAACTTACAAAGCCCTCAACAATAATGCTCCCCCTTACATCTCTGCTCTCATCTCCAAATACTCCCCCACCCACCCTCTTTGTTCTGCTAATGACCTTCATCTTTCTACAACTCTTGTCACCTCCTCTCACTCCCGCCTCCAGGACTTTTCTTGTGCTGCCCCTAGTCTCTGGAACTCCTTGCCTCGCTGCACCAGATTATCCTCTTGCCTCAAAACATTTAAAACCTCACTTTAAACCTCACTTTTAATCTCTTTAAAGAAGCGTATCACCTTCCACCCTAACACACCTATCACCTCTCTCACCCTCTTTTTCCACTCACTATACCTTAGATTGTAAGTCTGCTAGTTTTTAGTACAGAATGAGATAAATAGGTGGCTCCAGGTATCAAAAAAGATTCTGGGATGGAGGGAAAGGGTGCTACTTGAGGATATAATTTACTAAGTAACAAAAAGAGGACAGATCAAGTATCCTTTAGAATATAAGTGCACACCCTCTGCCCAAGTAACAATATAGAGCAACAAAAATATAAAACTTAACGTTTATTAATATTGTTAAAACTTGTTGTTAAAATCTTGAAATTCTGACGAGATAAAGTTGGTAGGGGAATTGGTAATTATTATGGGCTTCCTTATATATTAGCTTGAATTATGAGACTGAAGTGATTAGAATAAACCCTATATCCTCATTTTATAGAGTGATAATTCAATAGTGAGTAACAAAGTGCATTCAGTGTAGTGAAATACAAATGAGTTGCAGAAGCATAGGTCCAAAACTAAGACCTATGTGTTTGCACTGATATATATTGCACTTTTTAAAAAAAGTGTCTAGTGCTTATAATAGTAATTGTGATAATTGCACTTAAAGATATTGCACCTTCATGTAGTGTATATTACTTTTTCATAAAGTGTTTAGTGCCAATATAAGTTTAATAAATGAATAAAGTATAGTAATATAGTAGTATTGGATACAATAAATAAAGTGCTTGTGCTTGCTGAGGATGTTAGGGTATTATCAAGTCATATGTATTGGTCATATATTGTAAGGTAAAGTCCAATGCTACAATGATAGTATGATTGTGTATTCCCCTACACAATCTATGGAGCTAGGATACCCAGTTTCTTCCACACTTAAGTTTACATTTTATAATAATTCATCGAATTGTAATTAAATGTGGATGATATTTATAAATAGTTTCTTATAGATGGTTAGTCTGTATTATTCCAAAGAGCCTAAGCTCCAAACAAGCGTGTCGCCTGCGTGTGACGTCATAGGGCGACGTCACGGCGTTGTATGTGCAAACAGACGCACGTTTCTGAAGATTTCATCAGGGGTTACCGGGAGAATGTCAGAGGAGCTATTTATGCTCCTTGGTTGCCGTGGCAACCTAAAAATCTTAAAAATTATGAATGATTGCAGTTATTAAAAGAATATAGTTTAAAATACATGCAAGTTTTTATCCTAAGTACTTTGGGAATTAACCATTGACATTGGATTCCTAGCTCCAATGACAGGGCCCTCCATTGCTAAATGTTAATCTGTATATATCTTGCAATATGCTGAATTTGACTCTATAGTGCTCCACACAGATCTGAGACAGTGTTACTATAGTATTCTACACTGATGGGACATGCTGCTGGTAATTGTAACTTCAACACTAGAGATCTGATACATTGTTGCAATGCCCTACACAGACAGGTCACAACATCAGAGATCTGATACATTGTTACAGTGCCCTACACAGATGGGTCATGATGCTTGAAATGGCATCTCCAAATCCAGAACTGAAATACTGTTGAAGTGTTGTAGCACTCTATATAGACGTGATATACTGCTTGAAATTGCAGTTTCAACATTAGAGATCTGACACAATATTGCAGTGTTCTACTCAGACGGGACATGCTGCCTGAAATTGCAGCTCTAATATCAGATACCCCTAGCTGACACAACAACTTCATTCAAAGCGTGCTTAGAGCCTACACATTAATAACCCCTTGAACATATAAAAAAAAAGAAAATATAAACTGTCTCAACTCAAAAATTTCACTGTGGATGCTTATGGGCGCGATTTTGTGATGTTTCAAAAGACACCTCCACATAAACTCCCTCTGATGCCCTCTTTGTAGCGTGCAATTGAGAGTTCTGTCCAACAGAGGTTTCTGGAGTCTCGGGCTGTGTGGTGGCGGACGAGGGAAGAAGGATAGACTCACTAACTTGCATATATTAACTTTAAACATTTACGATGTTACTGTCTCTGAAAACACAGCTACTTTACCCACCCCACCTTGAGCATTGGTATAATAAAGAGAACATAAGCTGTTTTAAAGCCAAAAAAGCACACTAACAGTGCTTGTAAGTATGAACCCAGGTGTGTCTATAAGATACATCCATATAATTTAGGAAAGATGGAGGCTCATAACATAAGGTGTATTCTTGCTAATGCCAGAAGCTTGTCAGGAAAAAATGGGAGAGTTAGAATTATTAGCAATTAATGAAAAATGGGATTTAGGAAAGATAGGGGCAATGGTAATAGAGGACGAGGGAATTGTCTGTATGTTAAGCCTGTATTTAAACCTATAGACAGAGAAGATATTTATGGTGGAACAAGTGATAAAGTTGAATGTTTGTGGGTAGAGTTAAATATTGGAACAGCAAATTTAAAAATAATATTAGTAGGAGTATGCTATAAACCCCCAAATATAGCTGAAAGTGAGGAAATTAAATTATTGTTACAGATTGGAAATGCAGCTAAGCATGGGCCAGTTCTAATAATGGGAGACTTTAATTACCCTGAAATAAACTGGATAAAGTAGACCAGCAGTTCAGCTAAGGGGAGCAGGTTCTTGAGTACACTCAGGGATCATTATCTGGCCCAGGTTATACAAGAGCCTACTAGAAATGAAGCTATCTTAGATTTAGTCATCACAAATAATATTGATATAGTATCATATGTTGGAATAGGGCAACCATTGGGAAACAGTGATCCCAACACAATCTCATTTGAGATTAAATTTAAAAAAATAAAAATGTAAGGGGTAGATTTTAACGGTCTAAGGGCAGTAATACAAAGTATAGACTGGGACAGAGAACTGATAGGTAAAAACACTGAACATAAATGGACAACATTTAAATCCTTACTAAATATACATACTTATCACCATATACCAAGTGGGAATAAAAGTAAAAGGAGTAAATCACATCCAATGTGGCTTAACAATGATTTAAAGATCAAGATACAGAGTAAAAAACAGGCATTTAAATTTTACAACCAAGAGGGGACAGAGACTGCTTTACGGGAGTACAAGGAAATCAACAAGGCTTGCAAAAGGGCTATTAGACTGTCTAAAATAGAAAATGAAAAATGAATCGCAAAAGACAGTAAGACTAACCCTAAAATATATTTTAAGTATATTAATGGGAAGAAGGCGAAGAAGGAAGCTATAGGAACATTACAATGTGACACAGGTCATCTGAAAATTAGAGACCAGGAAAGGGCAGATGAGCTAAATAGGTTATTTTCCTTGGTATACACAAGGGAGGTACCAGTGATTAGGACACTGCAACATAATAGGTCTGCACTACCCTTGCCAAATAATTGGTTAACGCAAGAAGTAATCCAAAAGAACTTAAGAAAAATAAATGGTACTGAGGGAACTGGGTTCTGTATTAGCCAAACCATTATATTTAATTTTTCAAGATTCACTCAACATAGGATCTCTACGAGATGACTGGAGAAAAGCAAATGTGATACCTATATTTAAAAAGGGAGCAAGAGCAAATCTGGGGGAATTATATAACAGTGAGCCTCCCTTCTGTAGTGGGGAAGCTTTTAGAAGGGTTAATTAGGGATAATATACAAGAATATGTCTATTTGAAAAGGATTATAAGTAGGCGTCAACATGGATTTATGAGGGATAGGTCATGTCAAAAAAATCTTATTAGTTTCTATGAGGAGGTTAGTAGGAACCTGGATCAAGGCAATTCAGTGGATGTAGTTGTCACAACCTACAATGATGATGGAGTATAGAGGATCCTAGTCCTCTTATCTCCTGTAGGTTTTAGACCTAAGATTTGGGTGACTCAGACCAATGGACCTTCTTTGTGGATGCAAGAGCATAAATCCCAGCTTAAGGCAGTGTGCTCTGGGAACCCTGGAAGGAAGCCAGAAACGATCTCCTCTGCCAGCATATGCCCTTGGGTCAATAATACACCTGCACACAAATTCTTGATGAAAATTATGAACCATGTTTTATTTTAGAACAGCATATTTAACCACATCACACAAGAATGGTGGAAGTGGCTACCGTTAGCAAGTCCCAAATGACGTCTGGCCAATCATGAAGGGGAACTGTGTGTGAACCAATAGTCCCCTCCCAGGTCCGCCCACTAGGCGAGGCCAACTAATTCATTTGGGTTTTGACTCTCCAGGGCAAAGCATGTCTTTTACTCTCCTGTGCACATGCTATGAAGGCTGAGAAGCCTTCAGGCCATCCCATTGTTTCTGGGTGCCTGCCTGTCTGCTCTCCAGCTGTGAGCTTCCCATTGTTAGTTCTATGCTGGATACTTAGCTAATGGGATTAACAGGCCTTTGGGAACAAAGGAGGCGTGGCTGTATTCAATGGCTTCCCCTCTACAATATAATGACATACTAATATAATACCATACATTCATATTTACAAATACAACACACAATGTTTCACACACATAGAACCAACACATCCCACCAGCTCCCTCACATGACACCCATTACAATGAGCCTAAACATGGAAGGGATGGGGATATGCTAAGAGGTAAACTTATAATACTTTATCCCCTAGACCACAACACAACAATATATCCATAACAAGTGGGCCAAAAACCTTTTGTTCCTCCCCATGGCAACAGCATGTGGAAGACAACCCAGCCCAAAATGGCTACCGCTGCCAGTCACAAAATGGCCCCAGCACAGTTCACACCAAATCCAACATGGCCACTGGCTGATTCATGACAGTAGTCTTTTTGGATTTTGCTACAGTGCCACATGGGAGACTATTGTGCAAACTAAGAGGTACAGGACTTGTAGTAAATATCTGCTCATGGATTGAGAGCTGGCTAAAAGACAGGAAGCAAAGGGTTGTTGTAAATGGAACATAGTCAGATTGGACTAATGTGGTGAGTGGGGTTCCTCAGGGTTCAGTATTAGGTCCTCTTTTTAACATATTTATTAATGACTTCCAGGTGGGACTGGAAAGTGGTGTCTCCATTTTCGCTGATGACACAAAGTTGTGCAAGGTGATTCAATCAGATAATGATGTGCTTTCTCTCCAAAGGGATTTGCATAAAATTGTGGAATGGGCATCTAAATGGCAGATGAGATTTAATACGAAAAAATGTAAAATTATGCATCTGGGAAGGAAAAATAGCCATGCAATTTATAATCTTAATGGAGCAAATCTAGGGGTATCAGATACTGAAAGGGATTTGGGAGTGCTTGTGGACAAACATCTAGGTAACAGTGCTCAAAGCCAAGCAGCAGCTGCAAAGTCAAATAAAATATTATCATGTATTAAGAAGGGTATAGAAGCAAGGGAAGCAAATATAATTCTGCCAATATACAAATCCCTAGTACGCCCTCATTTGGAATATGGAGTACAATTTTGGGCACCACTTCATAAAAAGGAAATGTTAGAGCTGGAAGAGGCCTAGTAATAATAATAATACTAATATCATAAGATATCATATCATAATATATATAATATATAATAATAAATGGTTAATACGCGTGCAAATTTGTGATACTGTGGAGTAGCAACATTCTCCTGAAGGCGTATTAAGAATATGACAGGTGATAATGTCAACTGATTGATAGCAAAACACTTAATGGGATGTCACCAAATGATAATGGGTATACATCTTGGCACATGGCCACCAGCAATGGTGTGGTTCCAGGATGGGCGTAGCAGAGATTAACCCTGAGGCGAGTTGGCTGTTGCTCCACCTGCCTCTGTATAGCCTCCTTGTGTGTCTGCGGCCTTTCCTTATGGGTTAGAGTAGATTAGTGTGGTGTATGTTCCCTTCTGGATTGCTAACTGGTGGTGGTGAAGGGGCCTGTGTACTTCAATTAAGGGCCACTGTAGATCACAGTTCATTGGAGAAGGAACTGGCAACCCACTCCAGTATATTATCCATGCAAACCTTGGGGATAAGCACAGATAGAGACATTAGTAAGTGTTCTGCAGTCCATATGGTCACAGAGAGTCGGACACAACAGAGGGACTCAAAGACCATAAATAAAGTGTTCCCCTGGTACTTGATATATTTGATGCAGTGGTGTAATTTGGAACTATTTGTTTTCTCAATGTAGATGTGATGAGTGAGATGTATATAAGATGAGCTTTGTATTTTTAGGGTCCACATTAGAGCCTCTGTGAGTGAGAAAGGGTTAATATGGCAGCCATTTTCATGTATTTGTGTTGAAATGTAATCAAGGAGTGTCTCTAATTGCTTTCAGCATCTTGCAGCATGGCTTTTCTTATTGGCATAGGCATGACCATTACAACATAAGAGAAGAATAAAAAAAAATGGCTATTTGTTAATTGGGAATTGTTGTGCAATTAATTATAATGCCTTCCATTACATTCCCCATATTTTAAAGTCCATTGGTGTTTTTTTATTGTATTTTGCAGTGTTACAAACTAGTCTGTAAACCCTTTTTGGGTCCTATTTGGAATCCGTAAGATTCTGTCTGACATTTGCCGTTTTAGGGCATGACTGCATTTGCGGCCTTGAGGAACTGTAGCAATTGAATAGCGATTTGCGATTTTAATGATCATAACTCTTGCAGGCGTGAAAGATCAAAGGCTTTGATGGCCTGTAAGTTCCAGTTTTAACAACCGCAAGGATTTCAAGCCAGTAACACATAGCCTGTTTGCGGCTCGCAAAAAATCGCCAATTGAATAGCAAAATAACTTAAAGGCTCCATTACGGGCTACAGTAACCTACAATTGCTTAATTGAATGAGGCCCTTAGTCTTTATCTGTCTAATTAACAGTTCAATTAATATACCGAACTGGAAATAATGCAAATATCTATAATTCTACAAAATAATTTGAAAGCAGGTTAACAAAATATGCAAACCCAAAATGTAAATGATCATTAATCATTCAACTATCTGGAACTCATCTTCAAGCTATTTTTCTGTTTAAGGAATAAAAGAAAACATAGCATGGGAACCATTCTTTCTGCTAAAACATATTTTCCTTCAAAGGCAAAAAATAGCAACACAGCACTTTACAAGCTCCCTCTTGGGAACATTTAATTTATGCCTTCCACTGAATTTTATGTACGGTTATTGATTTCTTTGATGATGACATGTTACTTGTATAATATGTGCTATTAGAACATTTTTGATGGTACGTAAGGAAAAAGATATTTTTCATGAACATGGGAGTTTTTCCCCTTAATGCTATGTCATGGCATAATCAATGGGAAATAAGGGGGAAATGATACTCAATGTTCAGATAATACATTCAAAAACAAGTTAATAAGTAGTACTGTGCTACCCGTTGATAAATCAGGAAGCAAAGTGGAGTAAAATGTGATCCATTTATCTTAGAGTTTCCACTACATAAAATAAATTTATTTGGCTGGCTGGCTGGCGTTCCAGGGCTAACCTGCAGGCATTAGATATGATGATAACGCTTAACATGCCTTCATCCTCTAAATGATATGTTTTATTTTTGTATTTATTTCTAGCCTGCCCCCTCCAATGTTAGAAGGTAGGGTGTGTGGCTAATTATTAATGTAAGTTTCATCAAGCTTCCCCAATTATCTCCTCCTGATCCCCAGGTGATCTCCTCACCCCAATCATCCCCTCCAAAGCTCTCTACTCCACTCATGTGATCTACTGCCCCTGCATTTTGTTCCCTGTGATCTCCTTCCTCCACATCTCTTCTACCCCTGAGATCTTCTGTCTTACCAAAATCTACTCTACCCTGCAATCTACCCCCTTCTCATTGATTTCCCCCTATTGTCTCATACCCACTCAGGCTTACTTCCTCTAGGGTCCTTAAGGAGGTGAAAAAAAGTGAAATTACTCATTATCAACTATTAAATATAGTAATATCATAACTTGATCTTACTATATACACATTGTTAATTTTCAGCAACAACTACCCTCTAAAAGTTAAATAACTCATTATCAACTATTCAATTCCATTATATCACAGTGTGATTAAATTATAAATCTTATATGTCTTCATAATCTACCCCTATTATTCCACTTAGTGTATCCTGTGAAAAGTTTTCAAATATTATTTAAAATAAATTCATAGATGAAGTTTTTAAACAATATCTTTACGCCATAAAAAAGTTAAATAACAATCATTCATTAAGACCAAAAGGTGTTAAAGTCTTAAATAATGGATCTACTCTCCCTCCCTTAATAAGTGAATGGTCCAACATGGGGCCAGTATATACTGTGGAAAAACTACACATGTGTGTCCCTGATATAGTAGGGGAACTCAGAGAGATTATTGTGAGGCTATTTGAGGAGAGAGTGAAGATGGAGGAGAAGCACAGCACATCAGTAAGGAAGGTTATCTGCTAAAGGTGAGGGCAAACAGAGACCGAAAGCAGAGCCCAGATCCCAGAGAGAAGCAGCACAGCAGAGAGAACAGGAAGGTGCCCCAATGAGTGACAGATCAGCTGGCCAGCAAGTTAATATATTTCCTAGGTGGGAGAATAGAGATAAGGAGGCCCCTTTGATTAAAGGAGCAGAAAAGACAGGCTGCACAGCCTGAACCCTGATGTAGCATTTTAGCATATGGCCTAAGGTGCAAAGACAGCTGAAATGGGGACAACTCAGACAGTAACTTGCCACATGGTGGGGTATGTGAAGAAGATCAGCTATCAAACTCACATTCCCATGTAAATAAAATCATAAGCAGCGGGAAGCACTAGCATTCTATATCTATTAACTACTTACAAATCTTACAGAGACATTTAAAAGCATATCTAAGTGAGTTGGATTATGAAGAATTGCAATACATGAGATAGCACCCATTTTAAATATATGTGGCACTTTTAATATTTCATATAAATATAATTTTATATTACATTTTATAATGATATTGCCACCTCCAGGAGCTCCCACATGGGCACCTAACGCCCCCACCCCATCAGCGCAGCGCATAATGGGAACGAGTTTAACTTTTTCCTGATGATCTAGCACATGCAGTGCTAAATGGATTATTAGCCAATCAGCAATGAGCGATGACATCACCGCTCCAGCCTCCTACCTCCTTCTGCCTCCCTTTTCCACTGCCACGAATGAATCTACCTTCTTTACTCCTACTTCTGTGTAACCTCCCTTCATCCTCCGCTGCCACCAATCAGGCAATGAGGCATAAAGAAGTCCCTCATTGCCAATATTTTTGTATATATGAACACACCACACACGATACATAAATAAAAGATCTAAACCTCCTCACCCCCTTAGAAAATGAGCAAAAAGGTAAAGTAAATATATTTATGGCATATATATTGTGACAAAGCACTGCAACTCGCGGGACAGTGCCCTGTTCCTACCAACTCCTTACATGAAGGAAGGCACAGGAGACTTTTCATTCTATTCTACTTTTTTATTTTGTCACAGCTAGCACATAAAAAATAAACCGAAATATAAATGTAGCTTCCTTGCACCTCTCACTATACACAGTTCAAATACTTTTTACTGGCCTCTCTCTTCCAGCGTTTCCCATTTTAAGGGGTTTAATGTGCTTGTGCTCCAAGGCCTCTTCTTGGTGTTCCCATTTCTGTGGTCCTCTTTTAAAGCACTTTTTAAGTAGTCACTTTCTGTGGTCTCACAGCTTTCCTCACTAACTCTGCTGTCATCAGGCTCTCATTCTTTCTGTCTCTGCGGTAAGTAGCAGTCTCCAGCACAGATCAGATGTCTGTGACTCTTAGACACCTCTCAGCCTGTACCTTAACTCTCACAGACAGACCTGTTGGAGGGACCACGCCCATGGCTCTGTGTAAGACTTTTAGAGCAGGATTTAACTCTCCCCACTGGAATGAATGTTGCTGCACCTTTACATTGATCTCTAGGGGGCACTCTGTCACTATATATATATATATATACATATATATATATATATATATATATATATATACACACACACACACATACACATTACATAGTTACATAGATACATAGTAATTTAGGTTGAAAAAAGACTTTAGTCCATCAAGTTCAACCTTTTTAGATCTCCTCTGATCTGCAATACACAGAATTATTGTTAACTAGCGAATTGCCCGTCAAAAACCTGACGGCAATGAAATTGTAAGTGAGCTTAGATTGTAAGTTTGCGAGTTTTCTATTGTGTGTCCGTGTCTTGGAAACAAGCACTATGTACATTTGATTATATGCTCAAAAACAGGGCCCTCCATTCTTTAAGGTGTTAAGTTTGTTTTTTGCCATGTACTAACCCCCTGTACAGCGCTATGGAATATGTTGGCGCGATATAAATAAAGATAATAATAAATATTTGGAGTATAATAATAAAATAACTAATAGATTAATAAAGTAATATACTTTACCTATTTTTAAGTCATATATGCAGGATGCATTGTGTTGAAGAGCTGGCAATCTGTTTTGATGTGGTGTGGAGCTGCTGTGTAAGCGTGATGAATGTGTGCAGTGTAATAATGTACGTACGCGAGACCAAACCGTTAGCGTAGTTGTGCACTTCCGCATTGTTCTAATATATGTTATACATGCACATATAGGTGTATGCACTGACACACACACATACACACACGCACACTATATACACACACACATACACTATATACAGACACACTATATACAGACACACTATATACAGACACACTATATACAGACACACTATATACAGACACACACTACATAGACACACACTACATAGACACACACACTATATATACACACACACACACACACAATAAGATGGAGATGAGGCACATATACTATGACTGACTGTAATGTACCGTGTAATATATGTTATACATGCACATATAGGTGTATACACTGACTGAATATCTGTACACACACACACAGAGTCATTGAGATTATATATATATATATATATATATATATGAAGATGTACTGTGCATATATATATATATATATATATATATATATATATATACAGGGAGTGCAGAATTATTAGGCAAATGAGTATTTTGACCACATCATCCTCTTTATGCATGTTGTCTTACTCCAAGCTGTATAGGCTCGAAAGCCTACTACCAATTAAGCATATTAGGTGATGTGCATCTCTGTAATGAGAAGGGGTGTGGTCTAATGACATCAACACCCTATATCAGGTGTGCATAATTATTAGGCAACTTCCTTTCCTTTGGCAAAATGGGTCAAAAGAAGGACTTGACAGGCTCAGAAAAGTCAAAAATAGTGAGATATCTTGCAGAGGGATGCAGCACTCTTAAAATTGCAAAGCTTCTGAAGCGTGATCATCGAACAATCAAGCGTTTCATTCAAAATAGTCAACAGGGTCGCAAGAAGCGTGTGGAAAAACCAAGGCGCAAAATAACTGCCCATGAACTGAGAAAAGTCAAGTGTGCAGCTGCCACGATGCCACTTGCCACCAGTTTGGCCATATTTCAGAGCTGCAACATCACTGGAGTGCCCAAAAGCACAAGGTGTGCAATACTCAGAGACATGGCCAAGGTAAGAAAGGCTGAAAGACGACCACCACTGAACAAGACACACAAGCTGAAACGTCAAGACTGGGCCAAAAAATATCTCAAGACTGATTTTTCTAAGGTTTTATGGACTGATGAAATGAGAGTGAGTCTTGATGGGCCAGATGGATGGGCCCGTGGCTGTATTGGTAAAGGGCAGAGAGCTCCAGTCCGACTCAGACGCTAGCAAGGTGGAGGTGGAGTACTGGTTTGGGCTGGTATCATCAAAGATGAGCTTGTGGGGCCTTTTCGGGTTGAGGAAGGAGTCAAGCTCAACTCCCAGTCCTACTGCCAGTTCCTGGAAGACACCTTCTTCAAGCAGTGGTACAGGAAGAAGTCTGCATCCTTAAAGAAAAACATGATTTTCATGCAGGACAATGCTCCATCACACGCGTCCAAGTACTCCACAGCGTGGCTGGCAAGAAAGGGTATAAAAGAAGAAAATCTAATGACATGGCCTCCTTGTTCACCTGATCTGAACCCCATTGAGAACCTGTGGTCCATCATCAAATGTGAGATTTACAAGGAGGGAAAACAGTACACCTCTCTGAACAGTGTCTGGGAGCCTGTGGTTGCTGCTGCACGCAATGTTGATGGTGAACAGATCAAAACACTGACAGAATCCATGGATGGCAGGCTTTTGAGTGTCCTTGCAAAGAAAGGTGGCTATATTGGTCACTGATTTGTTTTTGTTTTGTTTTTGAATGTCAGAAATGTATATTTGTGAATGTTGAGATGTTATATTGGTTTCACTGGTAAAAATAAATAATTGAAATGGGTATATATTTGTTTTTTGTTAAGTTGCCTAATAATTATGCACAGTAATAGTCACCTGCACACACAGATATCCCCCTAAAATAGCTAAAACTAAAAACAAACTAAAAACTACTTCCAAAAATATTCAGCTTTGATATTAATGAGTTTTTTGGGTTCATTGAGAACATGGTTGTTGTTCAATAATAAAATGAATCCTCAAAAATACAACTTGCCTAATAATTCTGCACTCCCTGTATATATATATATACATATATATATATATATATATACACACACACACACACAATCTCCTTATCCCTGTCACACTCATCCCCTGTCAGTACCGCCCTCCTCCATGTCCGCCCCAGGCCGGTACCTGCAGCTGACCCTCAGTGACACGATGAGGGCACAGCTCAGCGCTATGGCCCCGCACAGTAGCTCAGGCCTCCAGGCCCATCAGGCAGAGCAGCCGCTGAACGAACATCCGGCCCGGCCACTGCATCACCGCCAGCCGCTCATAGCTTATAGAGCTGAGGGGCGGCCCAAGCCTAGGGAGGGAGGGCAGGAGCATGGAGAACCGGGGAGAGACACGTCTGTGTGGGGACTTTCGCCAGGAGACGGGCGGGGTGCGAGACAGAGGGAGGGCTGGGCGGCAAGTTTGCGAGGGTCGCAGTTGCTGGCAAGGAGCTCCTTCGGCGCTCTATGCCAGCAACTGAGGCCCTCGCTTTGCGAGGGCCGCGGGCTCGCTACTCAAGCCCGCAAGCGTGAGCAATGACTCAAGCAGGCTCGCATGCTCACAACTATATATGTGATTGATCCAGAGGAAAGCAAACAGAAACCACTGAAACTTTGCCAATTGTCTGAACAGGGAAAAAAATATAAAATTCCTTCCTGACCCCAGATACTGGCGATCGGATTCATCCCTGGATCAAAACTCCCTCTATTTATCCAGGATAGCGCATAATGCCCTTTTTATTTAAAAATATATCCAATCCATTTTTAAAGTTATCTATCGAATCCGCTGTCACCACCTCCTTTGGTAGAGAATTCCACAGATTAACCACCCTTACTGTGAAGAACCCTTTTCTTTCTTTAAGGTGAAATATTTTTACTTTTAATCTCAAAGGATGTCCCCTTCTCAGTTGAAAACCTCTTGGCACAAAAAGTTCCCTTGACAAAGCCTTGTATTGACCCTGGATATATTTAGGTAATCATATCCCCTCTTAAATGCCTTTTTTACTAGTGTAAATAACTTTAATTTGGTTAGTCTTTCTCTGTACTTTTTACAGCTCTAAAAATGTCCTTTTTATGTAGTGGTGCCCAAAATTGTACTCCATATTCCAAATGAGGGCGTACTAGGGATTTGTATAGTGGGGGAATTATATATGCTTCCCTTGCTTGTATACCCTTCTTAATACATGCCAATATTTTACTTGCCTTTGCAGATGCTGCTTGGCACAAGAACTCCCAAATCCCTTTCAATATCTGATACCCCTAGATTTGCTCCATTAATATTATTACTTGCATGGCTATTTTTCCTTCCCAGATGCATAAATTTACATTTATTTGTATTAAATTTAATCTACCATTTAGATGCCCATTCCTCTAATTTACGCAAATTCCTTTGGAGGGAACGTACGGTACATAATTTTCTGATTTAATTACCTTGCAAAACTTTGTGTCATCAGCAAAGATGGAGACACCACACTCCAATCCCACTTCCAAGTCATTAATAAATATGTTAAAAAGGAGGGGACCTAATACTGAACCCTAAGGAACCCCACTTACCACATTAGTCCAATCCAAGTATGTTCCATTTACCACAACCCTATGCTTCCTGTCTTTTAGCCAGCTCTCCATCCATAATCAAATAGTTATGGCAATTCCTGTATCCCTTAGTTTGCTGAATAGTCTCCAATGTGGCGCTTTATCAAAAGCCTTAGCAAAATCTAAATACACTACATCCAATGAGATGACTTGATCCAAGTTCCTACTAACCTCCTCATAGAAACTAATTAGGTTTGTTTGACATGACCTATCCCTCATAAATCCAATTTGGCTCCTACCTATGATCCTGTCTTAATAGATAAATTATTGTATGTTATCCCTTATTAACCCTACATAGAAGAAAGTGAGGATTTATAATTTCCCTGGGTTTTTTCCACCCTAATAGTCAGTATACAAAATAGTGGGACTAGTATAACTGGAATCAGTATAAAAATAATTTTATTTAGTTTAATGACAGCAGCGTATTTTAAAAACAAGGAAATACTTAAAAAAGTGACAAGGGAAAATTAAAAGAGGGCAAATTTAAGAAATAGCGAAAACCCTATTGCACTATATATATCTCTAATGAGTGGGTATTCCTATTCACACCTATGGACAAGCCAAAATGTCAGTGAGACTTAAAGGTAGAGTAACCAAGTCTTCTCATAAGTTATATATATATATATATATATATATATATATATATATATATATATATATAGAAAACCCTCATGCCTGTATATATCGTCGTCCAGAGGTCCAGAGGGTGGTATCTCTTTCACATAACAATGCACTTTTATGGAAAGGTTGTATAAATCACTGCTTTCTGTACTTTAGAGCCTTTAACTCGTTTTTACAAAAAGTGGTACATTCAATGTAGTACCAATTAAACATATATCTTATGGAAATAATTCCTAAAGCTTTAGAGAGCTGTGATCCCAGCTATCAGTTTACAGCATGTGAACCAGGCTGTGTATATATCAGCTTTCTTTCATCTGACTCAGGTACAACACATTGGGTGCCTGAAATATTACGTGAAAGGTAGAATCAGTGTTATATATAATCAGGGTTATCAAGGACAATATAAGGTACTTGAAGGGTTAGTACACTATATTAGGGATGCATGGGGCATTAAACTAGGCCGTAACTGTATCAAGTTTGCGGTTCCAGCAAGGTTCGTCCGCCGGATTGCAATGCGCATGCACACGTCTAGCGTGATGACGTACGCAGCGTTGTTGCTAGGACAACGTCTTTGTCAAAGGGGAATTGTATAACGCTGTCTCAAGGAACTATTTATAGGGAGCTGTCGCCTTGGCAACATGGAATAAGCAATATAGAGACAAATGCAGGAGTCTATATAGAAGCAGCAATAGACCATGTATATCACCCGCTGGAAACATAAAAGATAACAAAAACGGGCTACCTAATATAGACAGGGGGCAAAACGTTTTAAGATGTGTTTGTAAACATATCAACGATAGATATATAAGTAAGGCCATGTAAAAAAGCCCTATATAAAAATAATGATATAAACGCACATAAATATATATATATATATATATATATATATATATATATAATGTATGCACTAAATAAGGGCCACTGGAAAAGTCAATAGTGAAGAGGTGCCTGAGGAGGCAATATTATAATTTAAAGCCTAAAAAGGGAAATAAAGTGCCATATATAATACTAAGAAGGGATTAGCCCTATTATACAACCAGAAAATGTGAACAGTGTGACAAGTATAAAGAGAGTAATGGTCTATAAAAATTATACTATTGTGAATATAAATCACAATAATAAAGTGACATGAGTGATAGGAAAGTGCTTATGGGCTTAGGTTTTGACCAATCAAATAAAGTCCATAAGTGAACATAGAAGTGAAAATAAATAAAAGGCCTATAATTTAGTGCCTCCTATTCACAACTGAGTAGTTGTTATTTATATTTACATATTGATTCACTTAATTGTGAACAGGAGGCCCATTATAGGCCTTATATTTATTTTCACTTCTATGTTCACCTATGGACTCTATTTGGGTGGTCAATACCTAAGTCCATAAGCACTTTCCTATCAATCATGTCACTTTATTATTGTGATTTATATTCACAATAGTATAATTTTTATTGACCATTACTCTCTTTATACTTTTCACACTGTTCACATTTTCTGGTTGTATAATAGGGCTAATCACTTCTAAAAAGGGAAATAAAGTGCCATATATAATACTAAGGCTTTAAATTATAATATTGCCTCCTCAGGCACCTCTTCACTATTGACTTTTCCAGTGGCCCTTATTTAGTGCATACATCATATATATATTTATGTGCGTTTATACTTCCCTTATAACATACCCTTTGGTATATCATTATTTTTATATACGGCCTTACTTATATATCTATCGCTGATATGTTTACATACACATCTTAGAGCGTTTTGCCCCCTGTCTATATTAGGTAGCCCGTTTTTGTTATCTTTTATGTCCCCAGCGGGTGATATACATGGTCCATTGCTGCTTCTATATAGACTCCTGCATTTGTCTCTATATTGCTTATTCCATGTTGCCAAGGCGATAGCTCCCTATAAATAGTTCCTTGAGACAGCGTTATACAATTCCCCTTTGACAAAGACGCTGTACGTTGAAACGCGTCAGACATGCGCATTGCAATCCGGCGGACGAGCCTTGCTGGAACCGCGAAGTTGATACCTTTACGGCCTAGTTTAATGCCCCATGCACCCCTAATATAGTGTACTAAGCCTGCAAGTACCTTATATTGTCCTTGATAACCCTAGTTATATATAACACTGATTCTACCTTTCACGTAATATTTCAGGCACCCAATGTGTTGTACCTGAGTCAGATGAAAGAAAGCTGATATATACACAACCTGGTTCCCATGCTGTAAACTGATAGCTAGGATCACAGCTCTCTAAAGCTTCAGGAATTATTTCCATAAGATATATGTGTAATTGGTACTACATTGAATGTACCACTTTTTGTAAAAACGGGTTAAAGGCTCTAAAGTACAGTAAGCAGTGATTTATACAACCTTTCCATAAAAGTGCATTGTTATGTGAAAGAGCTACCTCTGGAGGGCGATATATACAGGCATGAGTGTTATATATATATATATATATATATATATATATATATATATATATATATATATATAAACTTATGAGAAGACTTGCTTACTCTACCTTTAAGTCTCACTATAACATTTTGGCTCGTCCGTAGGTGTGAATAGGAATACCCAATCATTAGAGATATATATTGCACAATATTAGTGCCATAGGGTTTTCACTATTCCTTACATTTGCCCTCTTTTAATTTTCCCTTGTCACTTTTTTAAGTATTTCCTTGTTTTTAAAATACGCCGCTGTCATTAAATTCAATAAAATTATTTTTATACTGATTCCAGTTATAATAGTCCCACTATTTTGCATACCACTTATTAACCCTTCTAAAAGCTTTCCCAGTACCGAAGTGAGACTCACTGGTCTATAATTCCCCGGATTTGCTCTTGCTCCCTTCTTAAATATAGGTATCACCTCTGCCTCTCTCCAATCATCTGGTAGAGACCCTGTGTTGAGGGAATCTTGAAAAATTAGATATAATGGTTTTACTATTACAGAACCCAGTTACCTCAGGACCCGGGTCTTTATTAACATTTATTTTTTCCAACCTCTTTTGGATTTCCTCCTGCGTTAACCAGTTATTTGGTGAAGGTAGTGTAGCCTCACTATGTTGCAGTGACTTAACCATTGGTACCTCCCTTGTATCTACAGAACTATACCTTCCTTCCTGGCCTTCTTCCCATTAATATATTTAAAAAATATTTTAGGGTTAGTCTTATTCTCCTTTGCAACTAACTTTTCATTTTCGATTTTAGCCAGTCTAATAGCTCTTTTGCAAGCCTTGTTGATTTTCTTGTACTTACGTAAAGCAATCTCTGTCCACTCTTGTTTGTATAATTTAAAATGCTTGTTTTTTACTCCTCATCTTTATCTTTAATTCATTGTTAAGCCACGCATATATATTGTGAATATGCTAATATATATATAATAATTAATGTCTAAACCGTTGTCAACTAAAGTGTGTACATCCCTAAGAGGGAAATGTCCGAATTGGGCCCAAAGTGTCAATCTTTTGTGTGGCCACCATTATTTTCAAGCACTGCCTTAACCCTCATGGGCATGGAGTTCCCCAGAGCTTCACAGGTTGCCACTGGAGTCCTTTTCCACTCCTCCATAATGACATCATGGAGCTGGGGAATGTTAGTGACCTTGCACATCCCCACCCTCCATTTGAGGATGCCCCACAGATGCTCAATAGGGTTTAGGTCTGGTGACATGATTGGCCATTCCATCACCTTTACCTTCAGCTTCTTTAGCAAGGCAGTGGTTGTGTTTGAGGTCGTTATCATGTTGGAATACTGCCCTGCAGCCCAGTATGCAAAGGGAAGGGATCATGCTCTGCTTCAGTATGTCACAGTACATGTTGGCATTCATGGTTCCCTTAAGGAACTGTAACTCCCCAGTGCCGGCAGCAGTCATGCAGGCCCAGATCATGACACTTGCATCACCAAAAGTATACATATATACTGAGGAAAGGTAGTTAAAATAATGCCTAAATGACGGATAAACTGAAAAGGCACAAAGAGCACAAAAACACTAATATGAGATGAAGCCCTCAGTTTGAACGTAAACAGCAATGCAGAGAGAGTGGAGGCAGTAAAAGAGCCAAAAGAGTTGATCCCAAAGAGGGAGAACAAAATCAAGTTCCCGCAGACATCACTACTATTGACAGAAAATGTTAAAGGTAGGGATCAACAATTAAGTTATCTACAAAATACAGGAATATCAAGGGCTAATACACAAAATTTGGCCATTAAAGATCGACCCATGCCGTGGGATAGGACTAATAAAGAAGTCATTGCTTATCCAAATCCACTGCGAACATATGCGATATTCGACCCGCCCCCTATACTTTATCATTGAGCAAACTTTGACCCTGTATGTCACAGTCAGCAGACATATACCAGCCAATCAGCAGCATACACTCCCTTCCAGAGCCTTCTAACTCATGGACAGCAGCCATTTTGGAATCATAACTAACTTGCAGTCTTACTGAGAGGAGGCTGAGTGTAGGTGATAATGCATCAATAGGGAAAACCATAGCTAGGCTACTGTACACAGTGTGCAATACAGTCCTGAAGGACTCTTTTGATCTCTGCTGCAAGGACACCCCTGTGTCTCTTCCCCCCCTTATCATCATCCTCCCCTCACACTTATCCCTAACACCCCTCACCCTAACCCTAACACCCCTCACCCTAACACCTAACCCCCTCACCCTTATCCCTAACACCCATTACCCTAACACCCCTCACACTTATCCCTATCACCCCTCACCCTAACCCTAACACCCCTCACACTTATCCCTAACACCCCTCACCCTAACACCTATCCCTAACACCCCTCATCCTAACCCTAACACCCCTCACACTTATCCCTAACACCTAACCCTAACACCCCTCACCCTAATACCGATCCCTATCACCCCTCACCCTAACCCTAACACCCCTCACCCTAACCCCCCTCACACTTATCCCTAACACCCCTCACCCTAACACCTAACCCCCTCACCCTAGTCCCTAACAGCCCTTACCCTAACAGCCCTCACCCTAACCCTAACACAACTCAAACTTATCCCTAACACCCCTCACCCTAACACCTAACCCGCTCACCCTTACCCGAACACCCCTCACACTAATCCCTAACACCCCTCACCCTAACACCCCTCACACTAATCCCTAACACCCCTCACCCTAACACCCCTTACACTTATCCCTAACACCCCTCACCCTAACACCTAACCCTAATATCCCTCACACTTATCCCTAACATCCCTCACCCTAACCCTAACACCCCTCACACTTATCTCTAACACCCCTCACCCTAACCCTAACACCCAACAAACTTATCTCTAACACCCCTCACCCTAAACCCTAACACCCCTCACACTTATCCCTAACACCTAACCCTAACACCCCTCACTTATCCCTAACACCCTTCACCCTAACCCTAACACCCCTCACACCTATCCCTAACACCCCTCACCCTAACCCTAACACCCCTCACACTCATCCCTAACACCTATCCCTAACACCCCTCACCCTAACACCTAACCCCCTCGCCCTAACACCTAACACCCTCGCCCTAACACCCCTCACGCTAACACCCCTCCCACTTATCCCTAACACCCCTCACCCTTATCCCTAACACCCCTCACCCTAACACCTATCCCTAACACCCCTCACCCTAACCCTAACACCCCTCACACTTATCCCTAACACCCCTCACACTTATCCCTAACACCCCTCACCCTTATCCCTAACATCCCTTACCCTAACACCCCTCACACTAATCCCTAACACCCCTCACCCTAACACCCCTTACACTTATCCCTAACACCCCTCACCCTAACACCTAACCCTAACATCCCTCACACTTATCCCTAACATCCCTCACCCTAACCCTAACACCCCTCACACTTATCTCTAACGCCCCTCACCCTAACCCTAACACCCAAAACACTTATCTCTAACACCCCTCACCCTAACCCTAACACCCCTCACACTTATCCCTAACACCTAACCCTAACACCCCTCACTTATCCCTAACACCCTTCACCCTAACCCTAACACCCCTCACACCTATCCCTAACACCCCTCACCCTAACCCTAACACCCCTCACACTTATCCCTAAGACCTAACACCCCTCCCACTTATTCCTAACATGCCTCACCCTAACACCCCTTACATTTTCTCTAATACCCCTCACCCTAACACCACTCACACTTAGCCCTAACACCCCTCACCCTAACACCTAACCCCCTCACCCTTATCCCTAACACCCCTTACCCTATCATCCCTCACCCTAACCCTAACACCCCTCACACTTATCCCTAACACCCCTCACCCTAACACCTATCCCCAACACTCCTCATCCTAACCCTAACACCCCTCACACTTATCCCTAACACCTAACCCTAACACCTAACCCTAACACCCCTCACCCTAATACCGATCCCTATCACCCCTCACCCTAACACCCCTTAAACTTATCCCTAACACCCCTCACCCTAACCCCCCTCACACTTATCCCTAACACCTCTCACCCTAACACCTAACCCCCTCACCCTTGTCCCTAACACCCCTTACCTTAACACAACTCACACTTATCCCTAAAACCCCTCACCCTAACACCTAACCCCCTCACCCTTACCCGAACACCCCTCACACTAATCCCTAACACCCCTCACCCTAACACCCCTTACACAAATCCCTAACACCCCTCACCCTAACACCTAACCCTAACATCCCTCACACTTATCCCTAACATCCCTCACCCTCACCCTAACACCCCTCACACTTATCTCTAACACCCCTCACCCTAACCCTAACACCCCTCACACTTATCTCTAACACCCCTCACCCTAACCCTAACACCCCTCACACTTATGCCTAACACCTAACCCTAACACCCCTCACTTATCCCTAACACCCCTCACCCTAACCCTAACACCCCTCACACCTATCCCTAACACCCCTCACACCTATCCCTAACACCCCTCACCCTAACCCTAACCCTTATCCCTAACACCTATCCCTAACACCCCTAAACCTAACCCTAACACCCCTCACACTTATCCCTAACACCCCTCACCCTAACACCTAACCCCCTCGCCCTTATCCCTAACACCCCTTACCCTAACACCCCTCACCCTTATCCCTAACACCCCTCACCCTAACACCTATCCCTAACACCCCTCACCCTAACCCTAACACCCCTCACACCTATCCCTAACACCCCTCCACTTATCCCTAACACCCCTCACCCTTATCCCTAACACCCCTCACCTTAACACTTATCCCTAACACCCCTCACCCTAACCCTAACACCCCTCACACTTATCCCTAACACCCCTCACCCTAACACATATCCCTAACACCCCTCACCCCCTCACACTTATCCCTAACACCCCTCACCCTAACACCTATCCCTAACACCCCTCACCCTAACCCTAACACCCCTCACACTTATCCCTAACACCCCTCACCCTAACACCTATCCCTAACACCCCTCACCCCCTCACACTTATCCCTAACACCCCTCACCCTAACACCTATCCCTAACACCCCTCACCCTAACCCCCTCACACTTATCCCTAACACCTAACCCCAACACCTAACCCTAACACCCCTCACACTTATCCCTAACACCCTTCACCCTAACACCCCTCACCCTAACACCCCTCACCCTAACACCCCTCACACCCCTTACCCTAACACCCCTCACACTTATCCCTAAGACCTAACACCCCTCACACTTATTCCTAACATGCCTCACCCTAACACCCCTTACATTTTCTCTAATACCCCTCACCCTAACACCACTCACACTTAGCCCTAACACCCCTCACCCTAACACCTAACCCCCTCACCCTTATCCCTAACAACCCTTACCCTATCACCCCTCACCCTAACCCTAACACCCCTCACACTTATCCCTAACACCCCTCACCCTAACACCTATCCCCAACACTCCTCATCCTAACCCTAACACCCCTCACACTTATCCCTAACACCTAACCCTAACACCTAACCCTAACACCCCTCACCCTAATACCGATCCCTATCACCCCTCACCCTAACACCCCTTACACAAAATTTGGCCATTAAAGATCGACCCATTCCGTGGGATAGGACTAATAAAGAAGTCATTGCTTATCCAAATCCACTGCGAACATATGCGATATTCGACCCGCCCCCTATACTTTATCATTGAGCAAACTTTGACCCTGTATGTCACAGTCAGCAGACATATACCAGCCAATCAGCAGCATACACTCCCTTCCAGAGCCTTCTAACTCATGGACAGCAGCCATTTTGGAATCATAACTAACTTGCAGTCTTACTGAGAGGAGGCTGAGTGTAGGTGATAATGCATCAATAGGGAAAACCATAGCTAGGCTACTGTACACAGTGTGCAATACAGTCCTGAAGGACTCTTTTGATCTCTGCTGCAAGGACACCCCTGTGTCTCTTCCCCCCTTATCATCATCCTCCCCTCACACTTATCCCTAACACCCCTCACCCTAACCCTAACACCCCTCACCCTAACACCTAACCCCCTCACCCTTATCCCTAACACCCATTACCCTAACACCCCTCACACTTATCCCTATCACCCCTCACCCTAACCCTAACACCCTTCACACTTATCCCTAACACCCCTCACCCTAACACCTATCCCTAACACCCCTCATCCTAACCCTAACACCCCTCACACTTATCCCTAACACCTAACCCTAACACCCCTCACCCTAATACCGATCCCTATCACCCCTCACCCTAACCCTAACACCCCTCACCCTAACCCCCCTCACACTTATCCCTAACACCCCTCACCCTAACACCTAACCCTCTCACCCTAGTACCTAACAGCCCTTACCCTAACAGCCCTCACCCTAACCCTAACACAACTCAAACTTATCCCTAACACCCCTCACCCTAACACCTAACCCGCTCACCCTTACCCGAACACCCCTCACACTAATCCCTAACACCCCTCACCCTAACACCCCTCACACTAATCCCTAACACCCCTCACCCTAACACCCCTTACACTTATCCCTAACACCCCTCACCCTAACACCTAACCCTAACATCCCTCACACTTATCCCTAACATCCCTCACCCTAACCCTAACACCCCTCACACTTATCTCTAACACCCCTCACCCTAACCCTAACACCCAACACACTTATCTCTAACACCCCTCACCCTAAACCCTAACACCCCTCACACTTATCCCTAACACCTAACCCTAACACCCCTCACTTATCCCTAACACCCTTCACCCTAACCCTAACATCCCTCACACCTATCCCTAACACCCCTCACCCTAACCCTAACACCCCTCACACTCATCCCTAACACCTATCCCTAACACCCCTCACCCTAACACCTAACCCCCTCGCCCTAACACCTAACACCCTCGCCCTAACACCCCTCACGCTAACACCCCTCCCACTTATCCCTAACACCCCTCACCCTTATCCCTAACACCCCTCACCCTAACACCTATCCCTAACACCCCTCACCCTAACCCTAACACCCCTCACACTTATCCCTAACACCCCTCACACTTATCCCTAACACCCCTCACCCTTATCCCTAACATCCCTTACCCTAACACCCCTCACACTAATCCCTAACACCCCTCACCCTAACACCCCTTACACTTATCCCTAACACCCCTCACCCTAACACCTAACCCTAACATCCCTCACACTTATCCCTAACATCCCTCACCCTAACCCTAACACCCCTCACACTTATCTCTAACACCCCTCACCCTAAACCCTAACACCCAAAACACTTATCTCTAACACCCCTCACCCTAACCCTAACACCCCTCACACTTATCCCTAACACCTAACCCTAACACCCCTCACTTATCCCTAACACCCTTCACCCTAACCCTAACACCCCTCACACCTATCCCTAACACCCCTCACCCTAACCCTAACAACCCCTCACACTTATCCCTAACACCTATCCCTAACACCCCTCACACTAACACCTAACCCCCTCGCCCTAACACCTAACCCCCTCGCCCTAACACCCCTCACCCTAACACCCCTCCCACTTATCCCTAACACCCCTCACCCTTATCCCTAACACCCCTCACCCTAAAACCTATCCCTAACACCCCTCACCCTAACCCTAACACCCCTCACACTTATCCCTAACACCCCTCACCCTTATCCCTAACACCCCTTACCCTAACACCCCTCCCACTTATCCCTAACACCCCTCACCCTTATCCCTAACACCCCTCACCCTTATCCCTAACACCTATCCCTAACACCCCTCACCCTAACCCTAACACCCCTCACACTTATCCCTAACACCCCTCACCCTAACACCTATCCCTAACACCCCTCACCTTCTCACACTTATCCCTAACACCCCTCACCCTAACACCTATCCCTAACACCCATAACCCTAACCCCCTCACACTTATCCCTAACACCTAACCCCAACACCTAACCCTAACACCCCTCACACTTATCCCTAACACCCTTCACCCTAACACCCCTCACCCTAACACCCCTCACCCTAACACCCCACACACCCCTTACCCTAACTCTAACACCCCTCACACTTATCCCTAAGACCTAACACCCCTCACACTTATTCCTAACATGCCTCACCCTAACACCCCTTACATTTTCTCTAATACCCCTCACCCTAACACCACTCACACTTAGCCCTAACACCCCTCACCCTAACACCTAACCCCCTCACCCTTATCCCTAACACCCCTTACCCTATCATCCCTCACCCTAACCCTAACACCCCTCACACTTATCCCTAACACCCTCACCCTAACACCTATCCCCAACACTCCTCATCCTAACCCTAACACCCCTCACACTTATCCCTAACACCTAACCCTAACACCTAACCCTAACACCCCTCACCCTAATACC